>JAAFKN010000059.1:0-25878 GCA_011800035.1 Thermochaetoides dissita | reverse complement strand
CCCTTTTTTTTTTTTTTTTTTTTTCCCGCCAGCCCAACATCGCCGCGTCGGTCCGCTTGTCGCTTGTTTCAGGTTCCGGGCTAGTAATATGCTCCGAGCCAAGGTGCTGTCATAGGGAACGGAGAGCCCTGGTTGTCGTCTAGCGGGCCGACCCGGTGACGTCATTGCGGGAGACGTGGTCGACGGTTTGGGACGAGGGTTTGGCTGGTGTGAGGTTCTCGCTACCACTGTTCCAGCCTTGTCAGGGAGCTGTTTTGCATGCTATCCAGATGATACGCACAGGGCTGGCAGATGGATATAATGTGAAAGCAGGCTCATCTGGCAGCATCTCTGAGGTAAGGCTCGCAAAATTGAGTGTACACCTAACGTGACATATCGTAGACGTATCGTATCGGTACTCCGTCAAGACGCCCATTCGGGATTCTCCTCAGAAGGGTGAGGAGAGTGTTCCATCGAACTGCCCTTTTTCCTCAGATCAAGAGGAGGTCCTGTGGGATTCTATGGATTTGACGAAACATTTTCCACCCAGACAAGAAATGACTATACCGGCAGACAAACACCCACCTGCCGCCCAGTGTGTGAAACTTGAACATGACAGGTCAGCTGGCACACACCATTGTATGGGTTTCGATAACTTTCAGCCGCTGTCTTTCACCAACCACTAGTACCTCGTATTTTGCAGCCTTGTGCCCGACCTCATCACACATTGGAGGGGATACGGAAATACGAGGGATGCTATTGTCTGAATACACCCTTACGAAAGCATGATTATGATCCACGGCCGGGCCGGCTCTGGCCTCAGTCGGCAGGTGGGTGTCGGCCGGCCGTTTTGAGGGATGTTGTGCATCTATGAGTGTTCCACATGGGTTAGACAGCTTCGTTGTTTTAGATTGTCCTGCCTAGTGTGGGCTTTTGTGCAGCTGAGATCTGATATAAGGCGGGGGTGCTGTGTCAGATGAATTGAAGCATGGACATTTTAGGAGGTCTGCTTGGACCTTTTCCTCAAAAAGCCTCCCCCAAGTGTGTCTGCTTTTTACTGCGGTGTCTCGTTATACACACGGAGGCTGAGTCCAGACAGCGAACTAACTGGCAATACTCGAATTTTCCATATCTCGTGGCCGTTTCGGTTGGGCTCTACGTACAAATGTTTTGGCTTTTGACAAAGAGACGATGTGTGGTCGGCACCGACGCCGATGATTGGTCGGTTGACGGCCGCCTCCAGAGACACACCAATGCCGGAGAGCCATTCCGGCAGCCCAGCAGGCATCCGGTGGACGGGTCAGATGATGGACGCGATGCCGAGGTTGGTATCGGTGATTGGCTCAAGAGGGGCACTGATTGCTAATCCGAACGACCATCGACCATCTCATCAGTAACAAGCAATTCAGATAGGTTGCAGCTGGCTGACGTAGGTTGCTCTGTTGGACGTTCTCACTAACGGCGGGCTGCTTGCATTACCTCTGAAAATTTGAGTTTTTTTTTTTTTTTTTTTTCTGATTTTTATCTGAATTTGTGCTGATCGCGGCCTTCACAAAGAATTGTTGGGAGTGAATGCCCCGCGCGAACCCAACGGCATGCGGAGGCGACAAGCAATTAACAAACCGTTTGCGCAGCCCGGGCTCCACCGACTTTCTTATCGACCAGGCTCACCTCCTTATCAGCGGTGGCGGACAGGTCGTGGAGCCGGCGCTGACCGTCTCATCCCAACTTTTGTTTTGCGCTAGACACGTCAGATTTGTTCCGAGGGGACGGTTGGTGTTTGTTTTGACGCCCCCTTTTTCTACTGGTGGTATATCCGTTTGTCGGGTTTGTTGACTCCTGCTGCATTCCCACGGCTTCTTACCGACAGTGACAAGTACACCGAGGACATTCCCCAGGACATAAGGTAACCTTAATAATGTGGTCGTGGGGCTCACAGCCGCAGCCCGCCAGGGCGGCCGATGACGAAAATGAGGAGCCCCAGACTGAGGCCAGCCGCTTCAAGACATTTCTCGGCATTTTGAGGAAGTGAGTCTATCGTCCCGTTCCCGAGTGTCAGGTAGTACCCGAACTCCCTGGCTAATAGCACCTCTGCAGGTTCATCGGTGTGTCGGACCTTGCCTCGGTTCGCTTTTCGCTTCCCTCACAGCTTCTCGAGCCGACCCCCAATCTGGAATACTGGAATTATCTCGATGCCCCCAATGCTTTCGTCGCCATTGGCACCGCGGACGACCCGGTTGATCGCATGCTGGAAGTCCTGCGATTCTGGTTCACCAAGGACCTGAAGTACGTCAAGGGCAAGCCTTGCAAGCCGTACAATTCGTGCTTGGGCGAGTTCTTTAGGTGTAACTGGGAGACGGAAGACGATGCGCCCCTGATCGATACGCGGGCGCTCCGGGAGAATGGCAACGTGCCGAGCAGTAGCAGCTCCAGCGCGAGGTCTGTTGAGGTTACGGTCCCCAACACGGGCCTGGGCTCAACTAACTCCAGTTCCTCCTCCAGCGTGTCCATCTCGCAGGCTCCTCCTAACCCGAAGAAGCCGGTGCGTATTTCGTACTTGACAGAGCAGACATCGCATCATCCGCCGGTCAGTGCTTTTTACATCGATTGCCCTGAGAAGGGCCTGCATGCGAAGGGGTTTGATCAGATCTCGGCCAAGTTTACTGGTACTTCTATTAAGGTCATGCCTGGAGAGCACAACCTGGGTATTTTCATCACTGTAGAGCGTCGCAACCATGAGACGTATCAGTTGAAGCATCCTCCGGCGCATCTTGGTGGTATCCTCAGGGGTTCTTTGGGTGTCACGGTTAGCGACATGGCCTACATCACTTGCCCGGAAACTAAGCTGAAGGCGATCCTGTACTATTACGATGAAGGCTGGCTCGGCCGGAGCACCAACAAGGTGGAGGGCATTATCTTCCGCTATGACCCTGAGAATGACGACAAGGAGAAGATCAGCGACGTGCCGGAGGAGGATATCCTTGTCCGGCTTGGCGGTGCTTGGAAGGAGAAGATTGTCTTTACCCTTGGCTCTAAGCCTATTGTGAGCCCCAGCCCTATCTTTATAGGTAATGCATCCAGCAACTAACCCTATCACAGTCCGCCCACCCCCCAGAAGACCAAATCACTCTTGTCGACCTTGGCCCCCTGGCCGTCGCCCAAAAGACCCTGCCGCCGGCCGATCAGATGCTGCCAAACGAGTCGCTACGTCTCTGGGGCGACGTGACGAAGGCCATCCTGGCGAAGCAGTATTCGAAGGCGACCGCTCTCAAGCAAGAGCTGGAGGAGCGGCAGCGGGAGAAGGCCCGTGAGCGCGATCGTAAGGGCGAGGTCTGGAAGCCCGTCTTCTTCGAGCAGGCTACTCACCCCGCAGGCAAGCCGACTCTCACCGAGAAAGGCAGGGAAGTGTTGAGGCGGGCCCAGAGGGGGGAGTGGAGTTTGGAGGGGGTTCTTTAAGGTGTTGGGAGACGGGCGTCAGGTGAGGGAGATTCCATTTTGTCGGTGTTTGGTGACTTAATGATCTGTTTAGTGTGCATGTGGGATCCTTGGGTTTTCTGCAGGGGAGGGTCATATACGGCTCAACGGCGGGATGAAGAATGAGAGGCAGAGGATTCATGGATGATCTTGGTGTAAGACAGGTATAGGGGGAGCACACGCATAGACGTCGGGATATGGGCTTGGGATATTGAGTATTTAGACAGGGAGAGAGGTCATATCAGACTATTTAACTTCACGTAGCATGCATCACAATGAAGACTTCAAGAGACTGGCAGAACATTCGGTCGTTTCCGTGTTGTTGACCTGGGTGGTCTGAAGAGTCAAGGGTTAGGGTTGCATCTGGTTCAGATTAAGGGTTAGGGTTGCCGGGCATGCAGGCCCCGCAAAATGCGAACTTGAGGTCGCATATCTGACAGGTTGGCCGAGCTGCAAAAAGGAGAAAGCAACAAAAAAAGGTCAGACAAAAAAGACCACCACCTCCTCCACGACGGCACCCCGACACAGCGGCTTCCGTCCTCTGGGATCACACAAAGCCGACCCCACATCACGGTCGTTCATATCTCACTATATGTGGCCATTTCGATAGGCCTGCTGCATATCGCCCAGTATCGTCATCGCGAAGGGCATCGCTTCCTTGGGAATTGTTGTCGCCGTGTTTCCCCCGTCTCGGTTCCCAGGTTCCAGGCTGCTAGGTTGTCAGGCTGCCACTCCGCCAAGCATCTGCAAACAGTTACCCCCTAATCTTGAGATCTAGCCTCAGGCTCTCAGCTCGCCAGCCTGCCACCGCCGAGACACCGAGACAAACCCTCGCACAGGACAGCCAACCTTGCACGACCGACCGCAACGGCGTCCGCCATCATCGTCAGCATCATCGCCGTCGCTTGATCGGCATTGCTGCTGGACCGTGGACCGTCTGAAACGAGCGAGACGAATCAAGACCCACTCACCGCCCTCCGTTACGGTCCTCGTGCTGCACGACCACCCATCTTTCAACACCGAGGACTGCCGCAGCGTGCACGCTCGAAACAGCACCAGACCGAGTCCATCTTAGACGATTATAACAAGCAGACCCAATGGCGACAACCACAACGTCCGGCCTGACGCGGCGCAGGGGAGCAGGCGGCGGCGGCGCGGGGTCAGGGACAGGATCGGGCGCGGATGAGGAGCGGCGCGCCACCCCGTCGATTGGGCCGCCGATTACGAGCTACGAGAACGGCGAGAATGGGCATCGCATCGCCTACGACCCCCACGACATCAGCGAGAGCGCCGAACGCAGCAAGCAGCCCAAGCTTACCCTCATGGAGGAGGTGCTGCTGCTTGGGCTGAAGGATAAGCAGGTGTGTTTCTGTCCTGTTCTACTTTTGCGTCTGAACCATAGAACGATGCTGACGCGTGCAGGGCTACCTCTCTTTTTGGAATGACAATATTTCATACGCGCTGCGCGGCTGCATTGTCCTCGAGCTGGCCTTCCGTGGCCGTATAGCCATGCAGAAGAACCCCTCGCGCCGTAGCTTCCCCCTGCCCGATCGCATCATCGAGGTCATCGATGACACCCTCACCGGCGAAGTGCTGCTGGATGAGGCCCTCAAAATGATGAAGACGAGCGAAAAGATGAGCGTGAGCAACTGGATCGATCTCATGAGCGGTACATCCCCCTGGCCCCGTACCACCTTCTTTTTTTTTTTTTTTTTTGGGACTGAGCGACTAAACATACGCCCCTAACAGGTGAAACATGGAACCTCATGAAGATTGGCTACCAGCTCAAGCAAGTACGCGAGCGCCTGGCCAAGGGCCTCGTCGACAAGGGCATTTTGCGCACCGAGAAGCGCAACTTCCTGCTCTTCGACATGGCCACACACCCCGTCGTCGATACCGGCGCGAAGGAGGACATCCGCCGGCGCGTGCGCAACGTGCTGACGCAGCGCACCGTCGTGCTGAACCCGTCACAGTGGCTGCCCGAGGGCCTCGAGTTCCGCTACCTGCGCACCGTCGCCATGGTGTGCGCCGCGTACGCGGCGAACGTGCTCGAGAACGCTCTGTCCACGCTCGGCCACGAGGCCCGCGAGCGCGCCTTCAACCAGACCGATGAGCTGCTTGCGGATTACAGCCAGTGGCCGTTTGGTCGGAGGGCGGTGCATAATGAGATCGGGGAGAACCTTCCCCAGGTGATTGCTGAGGTGCGTTTGTTCCCATCCCACGCTGGCAAACCATCCCGTACTGACCCTCCTACAGGAAGTCAACAAGTACCCCGAGAGGGAACTCCAGCTGGAGGTCGTTGCCGCCTGCCTTGCTGTCTTCACCCGCCTCGACTCGCTGCTCTGAGGGGGAGCCGGCTCCGAGTCGTTGTGGAAGGCGATGCACTGGTGAACGAAAGAAACTGTCCTCCCTCCCTATCCGACCTTTTTGCTATCTTCAGGCGATACCCCCTTTCTCTGCTCTTCACCTGCTGTGCGTCTGTCTCCCGGTCTTTGGTCCCTCCTTATTACCTCTCCCTGCATGCGACATCTCGCCCATCCAGACTAGGATATCAGGCATGACGGTCATATGCCTTAGTAGAATTGTTTTTGGTCTCGAGAATGCATACTTAGGTACTTGATAAGCATGGGTGAATGGCATGTCTTGGGTTTGTCCCTATTTAGGGATTGGGGGATAGTGGAACAGGGGACCATCATGGCCGGGAGATGCGACCGCAGGCTATATCAGCCGGTAATACCGCAATACAACCCAACAAAAAGGCAAAACAGACAGATACGATAGATGAGGAGGGCAGCGCCTACCCACCCAGGTTTAGGCCACACCTGGAAGCGTGGACATGCAGATATCCAAACGAACTGGATGGGATGGTCAACCAGGCTGGGTTCAATACAATCAACGGTACACTGGACCGATATAGAGGGTCAGGTCCAGTTCGGCTGTGAGATTACTCTCAGTGGGGTTTAGGCTTCCTTGGCCGCTGTCTCTTTTTTCTTTTATTTTCCTTTGGCGATGGTTGTCAGTCGTGGGCAAAACGGAGCAAAACGGGCTTCTTCTTTTGACTCTCTGTTGCTGTTGGTTTCTGTTTCTTCAATTTAATCATGTTTATCCCAATCAATATCAAGTATCCCAGGATTCAGTTATCCTGGTGTTTCTGTGACAAGCCACTTGAAGTGACACAAGGTAGGTAGGTTCACAACACGAGCGAGACGAAATATGCTCAACGTAGATCTTCTGAAGACAAGCAGCGTCATTGCTTTTCCCTACCAACCCGCCTAACTCCCAGATGTGAGAACATGCAGCCAACATATGCCCCTAACACATTACAAGAGAAAAACACAACCCCCTCCCCACCAGATATACCGTTCTCTCAACGGTATCAGATCATAAGCGCCAGGCACCAAATGATTAAATAGAAAGAGACCGCGAAGACACAATCCCTAAAGACCGTCGCCCCCCTCCAAATTACTTCACTCAAAATTCATTTCTTCCCGCCACCAAACCCGCCCTCAAAGCCAGGCCGGTTCTTCTTCTTTGTCTGAACGCCCTTGAGCTTGCCCTTGCCCGCCTTACGGGCGAGTTTCTCCTCGCGGCGTTTGCGGATGTTCTCCTCGCGCTTGCGCTGGCGCTCCTGCTTGGACTGCTCCACGGCCTTGATGCGCTCCTTCCACTCCCGCTCAGACTTCTTCTTTTGAGCCTCCTTGCGCTTAAGCGCCTTCTTGAGCAGCGACTCGTTGTCATGCACCTTGATACCCTCGGCGCGGCGGCGCGCCGCCAGCCACTGCTCCTTCTCCTCGATCTCCTTGCGCTTCTCTTCCGGCAGGGCCTCCAGGCGCTTCTTCTTCGCCTCGAGCTGCATCAGCGCTGACTTGGGATCCGACGGGCCCTTCTTCTTCTTCTCGCTGTCGGCGCTCTTGGCGTAGGTGAGGTCGTGAGACAGTTGGGTGCCGTCGTTGAAATTCACCCGGCCGAAGGCGAAATGGGTCTCACCGGGGTCGATCTCCTCCTTACCCAGGAGCGGGCTGAGACCGGGCGAGTTACGAGCGCTGGCCAGGGCCTCCTCACGTTTGCGCTCCTCCTGCTCTTTGGCCAGCCGCCGCAGTTCCTTCTTACGCGCCTTGCGCTCGGCCTGCTTTTGCCGGCGGGACTCTATCAGCTCTTGCCTGGTGCGGATCGGCTTGCCTTCGGGATCGTCAGCCTTGCGGGCTGCGCGCAAAGCGGCAAGCTTCGCCTCGAGACGAGCACGCAGGGCAGAAGTATCAGCGGGAATCTTCAAGTACTTGGGCTTCTCAGAGGGAGGAACAGCAGAGGACATCGAGGTCGTCGTGCTAGCGGGTTCGGTAGAGGCGTTCTTGCCATCGAACACTGAGTTAGTGGCAGATTCTTGGGAAGAGTCGGCCGACTCGTCTTTGTCGTCAAGGCCGGAAACATCGATGGGTGCCATATCGTCTTCGCTATCGCACTCGGCTGCCTCGACCGACTTGACGGGCTGTTTGCTCGCGGGTTCTTCGCCCTCACTGTCGCTCTCGGCGTCATCCTTGGCAGGGGTGGGCTTGTTTTCGGACTTCTTTTGGTCCTTCTTCGGGGTCTTCTCGAACTTATCCTGCTTCGGCTCTTCAGCCTTGTCGGTAGTAGTAGCGGTGGTGGCCTTGGCCTCCTCCTTCTGCTTCTTAGCCTCCTCTTTGCGCTGCTTCTTCAGCGCCTTCTTCTCCTCCTTAGCCTGCTGCTTCTTGCTGAGCGACTGCTTGGGAGCTTCAGGATCCTCTTTAGTAGCATTGTCGGCAGCGGGCTTCTCAGGTTCCTCCTCTTCCTCACCATCCTCGTCCAGCTTAGGCTTCTTCTTTAGGCCTTCACCAGGCTTCTCCTTGACGATTCCGGGAATGGAGATATCGCTGCTATCGTCATCCTGATCGGAACCGGCGGATGCCTCATCGGCCTCGAGCTCCTGCAGCTTGCGCTTGTTGCGGGCACGCTCATCCATCACATCCTTAGCATTGCGGTTGAGCTCACTGTCTGGGTCCAGCTTGCCCCTCTTGGCTGCCTTGGCCTCATCCTTAGTCTGCTTCTTCTTCTTCCACTGATTGCCCTATCCATGTGACCGATGCATCAGCAAATGAGGACGCAGGAGGAGCTGACAATGGACTCGAACGCGCGGGTCCGGTCACATGAAACCCCCGAGGTCGCGGGCCTGCACACGCCGACGACGCGGAGATCAAGTGTATCCGGCCCGGTTGGCACGCGGGGCTAGGAACGACAATAACATACATTGTTCGAGTCGCCATAGTACACCTTGGCGGGGATCAGCGAAAGAAGGCCATCAAAGGCCCGGGCATGCTCGCGCAAGCGCTCCTATTGTATCAAACGGGCACAAAATCAGCCGTGGCACGTACTATTGACAATGGGCGACGTGAGTCGACCAGAGCGATCGCCATACCTGCAGCGACGTATCCTCGTCGGACATGGTTGCTATGCGGGGTGTTGGGAGATCGTCTTATGATGGAAAGTAGGGGAAAAGAAAGGAATTTAAGGGTGACCGGTATTATCCCCGCATTCCACGTTGTTGGAGAGGCGACCAACCACAGATCAACGACGCTCTCGATCTCTCGTTCAGAGGAAAATGCTGAGGCGGGAGCTGCAGGTGGGTGAATTTTGTCGCCGCTGAATTTTTGGCTGTAGGTGGAGACATGAATTAATCGCCCCACAAATGCCAAGAACTGCAGTGCAACGTGATTCTGCCGGGCGGTGAATAGACGAAGGTCGCTTGCACAAGCCAATGTGTGAATGAGAATGAAACAGTAGACACAACACCCAGATCCCAGGGCGCCAAAGACCGCGCTGAATACCTAGAACCATCTGCTGTTGTCTCGTTTGCTATTTAATCTACATGAGATTCCTATCCTCAAGCCTAATGCTGTGGTACTTCTCCATCTTCTCTTCCTTCTGTGCTAGAGACCTAATGCCACGATGACAAACAACCCGTTGATTGGCCTCAAACGCCCTTATGATACCTAGCTTAAACATAGCCCAGCAACTATAACCATGGTCGAATAAGCCCTTCACATGACCATCCACTAACCCATAACCTAAACGCCCATGGTTAACCGAACCCGTAAAATAAGATGAGTCCCTTTACCAAGAACTCTACCAGTCATACCATATGCTCCGGGGTATGATGCTTTTTATATCTTGCCGTTTCCCTGCCATCGTAAAACTGACAACAGCTAGCAGTCCGACGGAATTAATAGAACTGGGTTTTGGTGTGGAATAACCGCGGCCATTTAACAATACCGAAACCGAGAGAGGTTGAGATGCCGAGCGGATGGCACAGCCGTAGGTCTCTCGTCATCCCCTTCATCATCGCTCGCCGGAATAAGAAGCTGGTCCTCGCTGCCAAGGGGCTTGTTAAGCGCTTCAATCTCCGCCAGATCCACCCTTGGAAGGAGAATCATGGCTGGGTTGGCGAGGTCGTCAGTGCTGTTGTTGGAAATAGACTTCTTAAGGGGCACAAGAGGCTTGAAGTGCTTGCTGCGCTGCAGAGCACGGACGCCGATCCGCTGAAGAGGAGTCGGCAGGGGAGTCTGTGAGCTGGGTGGGCTGACGGTCCTTGGAGTCCCTGAAGGGATGCTGGATGCAGGTGTGGGCAGACCGCGGACAATACGAGCTGGGCCCCGGCCTGCTTCGTATGAGAAGCCTCGCAGTACGTCAGCAAACGGCGTAACCGAGGCTTGAGAGTCCTGCGAGTCTTGGGCGGCCCCTTGCTGGATCGGAGATGAAGCAGGCACCTCGATAGCATCGTCGACAGTCTCTTCCTGGCTCTCCAACGCTGAACCCAGGTTCTTCTCGGAAGAGGGCTTTTCTACGAAAACGGGCATCTCCCTGGCCGCCGGCTTCTCTTTGGGACTCCACGCGTCGAACTCCGGAAGGGTTTTGAGAGCCTCCTCGAAAGAATCATCGGACCGCAAAATAAAGTCATCCTTAGGTTGGGCAGGCTGCTTCTCTTTCTTGGAAGAGAAGAACTTGCTCTTCTCCAGCGTCGTCGCACTTTTGTCCTCGGGAAGCTCAACCTCCTCACACAGCCGCGCTTTCTTTGGCGGCGTAGTGGAAGCCGTGGGATCGCGATACACCTGGAAGCTAGGGCCAATAGTCCGCCGGCGATGTGAAGACTCGGGATCCGTCCGGTCGAGAAGCTTCGAAATCGGCTCGCTGCGTCGACGGAGCGCACGACCGGCATTGACATAGTTCCGGGTTGTTGGAGAGGCCGGTTCTTCGGCGCCCTCCACATAAGGCCTGGGAAGTGGAAAGACAATAGGACGGGGGGCATCGGTGGGCTCGCGGTTGGGGTCGACTTGGAAGCAGTTCGGGTCCATCTCTCCCAATGGAATCCGGCGATGATCCGCACGCTCCTTGAAATACTGGTCGATGGGCTTCCCAAGGGTCCTAGGCGCGCTAGCCGGAGCCAATGTCTGGCTAATCGTCCGCTTCCGTGGCGAGAGAGGAACCAGAATGCGCTGCTTCGTGATCGGGTTGACATCGCCAACGGCAATGGCTCGGGCCAACTCCGTCTCAATTGGCGCGCCGATGTAGGGCATCTCATCGATGTTGAGCGAAGGATCGGGTTCGGTCAGGAAAACGATGTCTTTCTTTTCGGGACAGAACACGCGCTGGTGCAGGAAGGTGAGTTCGGCCTGCTTGAACTCCTCCAGATAATTCTGCGGGACCTGGTATTTGCCATCGAAGCGCAGCATCTTGACGATGCGATCGGGCGTCTTGTGCTTGCGAATCAAGCGGTACGCGGTCTTCAGGCCAATATTGCTCAGGCCTTCCAGGTAGTCGCAGCCACTAAAGATGGCCATATGTCGAAACTCGCTGTCGGTCCAGCCGGTGAGGGAAATTTCGCGGACCAAGCAGAAGTCCTTGCGGTTGATTTCGACGCACTGGCCATGCTGGTCCAGCTTGGTTAAGAGACGCTTCGCGCCAAACACCAAAAGATCCGAATCTTCGGACACGATGCCACTAATGATGCCCTTACGCTCCAGGTACACAAGTTGAGCATCGGCTTCGTACGGCGCAACGACATAGGGGACCTCCTCTTTCTTGAGTTCTTCGATGAGGCGGCGCGCCATTTCGGGAGTGACGTCGATGGCCTTCTGGAGCTCATTGTAGGCCAGAGATGGCTTTCCGGCACGAAGGAGCTCAAGACCGACCTTCTTCGCCTCCTCACGGCGCTTCTTTCTGGATTCTTCCGTCTTTGCCTTGCTCGGGAGGAAATCACCATCGAACACAACGTACGGGGTGACGCCAAAATACTTGAACATCTTGACTCGGTGCATGGCGAAGTCGACATATCTGTCAACGAAGTTAGTGGCTGGTTGGCCAGCAGGATGGCTTACTAAACTTACTTTCGGGTCGGCTTGCCCTGTGCCAGCTCGATGGCACAGGCGACGGCACCACGGTGAAGCCAGCCGTAGCCGTCGACGCCCAGAGTTTCGCCAGCATACTTCTTAAGTTCAGTTGGGCGCTGGATGGACTTCAGTAGCGGGAGAAGGCCTGGTGAGCCGTTGAGTCAGAAACGGCGGTCATGAATGAGAGCGAGGTCTGAGCATAGAGATACCTTGAATGCCCATCCTGGATACTGTTCACGACAGACTGCTGGTGAGTTGAACAAAAAGAGGGTCTGGGTCAAAAGAATGACGGCTGGGGACAGAGGCTTCGACGGTGAAAGCGAAGCTCTCTCACGCAGAGGCCGAGGCCATGAGAGTCTCCGAAGCAACTGGTTCTGGTTGCGTGCTGGTCGATGTTGGTTGCGAGAGTAAAGGCTTGGCCGGGACAAAAATGTTGAAGACGAAGAAGGCATACACAATCCGTGAAACTTAGGACGATTTGACACGGCTGTGCGGATCAGATGCCGGCGTGTTTGGCACGGGACGAGGTGCGCGTCGACAACGCTATGAGGCGAAGAATACGAAACAGCAAGCGATGTAAAGGCTGCTGGACTGGTCGAGCTCGCACAATGGCGGAAAAGAGGGAGAAGACCGGTCGGCTTCAATAGAGGCCCGGCCTACGGTTGCCGGACAGGTGAGGTAAGGGAAGGATGGATGGATCCAATGCGTTGGTTTGCGCCTGAAGAAAGTGTGCAGCAACGCACAACGCCTTCCTGGCATGCAGTGGAGGTCACCCCAATTTGGGGCCAGGCACCACCACAGCCAGACCCTGGAACGTTGGCAGGGAAGGCGCGTCACGGGTCCGCGTCTTGAAGAACGTTGCGAACCGCGTTCCGCCCGCGACGACCCACGGTGTTTTTAGCCCAGTGCGGGGCCGCAGGGCTGGCGCTGAATTTCCCTCTTCAGCCAATAAGAGCCCGGCATTTGTGAATTTTAACGACGCGGGAGCTAAAAGACGGTGTGACATACTGTACCGATTACGGTATGGATATACCCCTGACAAAGCCATTGTTTACATTTGGTCGGAGGGGTCCGTTTTCGAGACTCAGTCAGTTCGATACGAAAATTCAACAATTAATCTATGGAAGACTTTTCGCAATGACTTTAGATAGTTGGTTCACGAACTAATTTTATAAATTTATGCTAGGCCCCATTCGTGGGAGGAGGGCGACGCTGTGTGCCAAACCGGACTTGGCCCATGCAAACCCTTTACCACAGCAACCAGCGCTTATCGGACGCAAATTACCCCACACCTCTATCTGCACTGTCAAAAAATTATGGTTGCCTTGACATCATCAGCTTCAACAGCGACATTCAGCCAAATAGAGCCCTTCAAAATGCCGAAAACATTCGAGAAGACCCGAAAGGAAATTGCGAAGAAGAAGAATGGGAATCTCAGCACCCTTCACGAGAAGAGCCGTGATGCTCGCAAGCTGCACAAGGCCCAGGTGCGCGATGAGCGTCTAGAAAGGCTGGCAGAGGCCAGGAAGAAGAGAGATCAACCCTTGCGTAAGTGACAGTTGACCGAGAATTTGCTTTCACAGTTATTGCTGACAGACCCCTAAGTTCGCCGTGCCTCATTCTTCCAGCAAGCTGTCCGTGACGCCGGACTCAAGCCCATGGAGGCCGAAGCTATTCATGCTAAGGTGAAGGAGTGAGTGACCCAGCTGCCTGGTGTAACCCACATGAACCAACTGACAGCGTATCCAGATATGTGCATCAGTTTGATGAGGAGTATAACGAGCTCAAGAAGGCCCGTCGTCCTGGGCGGCCACCAACCACCAAGGAGGATCTTCTTCGGATGAAGATGGAGAAGCTTCAGAAAGAGTACCAGGATGGCTTCTGTACGCCTTGCCCTTCTGATTCCCAATTTACATTGGCTGACAGTAGGTGCCCAGATATGCCAGATCTAAGTCATGCGGAGACCGTCAGCCTACTCGACAAGTGGGGAGGCGACTGGTCCTATCTGACGAACCTCACCTGGGTCCGGCTCTCCGCCTCAGGGGCCGTCAAGCCTGCCAAATTCCCTCCTCAGACCCTTTGATGTGGCTCTTCCCTTGCCATGATCTCCCACTTACACCTCATGTGTGTCGCTGTCCACCATGCCGACCACGCAATCACGACCATGATTCCACTACGCCAGCTGTTCACAGCAAGCAGACTGAGACATTCCACGTCACCGTCGGGCCTCGAACAGCTCAGACAGCGGATATGTGCGCGCACATTCGCGTTGTACTTCCGGTGTCTCGTCTTCCTCTCCGGTGTCCTGACAGCTTCTCTTTGGTCGCGAGCATTCCCGCCGTCTGCAGCCTCCCGTCTCAGACTGCATGATCCGGGTGTTTGAGGAAACGTTTTTTCAAGCACACTTCTCGCAGCTGGTTCTCAGTACGCTATACCATGCGACCCTGAAACGGGCTCTTCTCTTGCCGCAATTATGCATGCCCCGCGGCCACGCCATCCCAGGCGTAACCGTACACTGGGTAACCCAGGCTTGCTGCTGCGCTTGTGCCTTTGTTTCTCCAGTGCCCATGTCAGTTGCTTGCCAACAAGCTGTTGTGTTACCGGGTACTACGGTAATCGTGGAGTGCCGTCAGGGCTCTGTCAGCCTACGAGGAGGCCCAAGGGAGACCGGAATCTTGCAGTGCAGCAATTGGGCGTGGTAAGCGCTGTGCGCCGGACAATGAGAGCAACAGCAGGCAGCCCGGTTTGATGCTCGCAAGCCGAGTAGTCTGATTTTTGGCGATTGGATCTCTTGGAATCTCTTATCATCCTTGGCGGCTTTCCCCCTCTTGAGACCTCCTGGGACAAGCCAATGTAACTCATATACCCCGATCACGAGTCAGTCCTAGACCTAAATACGAGTTTTAATTCTATGGCTATCACCGTTTTCTCTACCACTCAAGCGACTGCTTACATTTATTTGTGCGGGAGGCATCTCCCCTCAGCCCATGCATAAGGAGGGGAACGGGTGCTTGCACTTAGGAAGCAAGCCTTGTGCGTCCCTGTCATTGTTAAACCGGTACCACAGCGCTGCTCTTGGCTTTGGGGCAGGCATTTGGATATTGGGCTCGCCATGGTTGGGCCGAAGAACCGATAAGAGGACTCGAACAGCCCACCAGATGCTTGTCTGCCGCAGTGCAACGACGATACTACTTTGAATGCACGGAAGAGACGGCGCCGTATCCGTGTGGTCGGGACGGAGGAGCACAAGAGAGGTGTTGCTGCCCATCCTCTGCCCACAAATGGGGGACTGGAGCCTGGGGTACGACCGGTTGAGGATGAAGTTTGGCTTGAGGAGTGTGACGCGGCCAGCAAATCGTGCTTGATCGGTTCAAGATGGACGGAAAGCCGAGGGTGCAATTGCGAAGGGACTATAATGACCGCTATATCGAGCTGGCGTTGCCGTCCCTGTGTCTTTTGCTTTTCTACTCTTTTTGTTCTGTGAGCCTAGCGAAAGTGGTCGGGAGCAAACGCTCAATACTTTTCCCTTTTGTCAGACTTCACCATCCATCCACCCCTCGGATCCAAACACTCAAGGCGGCTTGTCATTCCCTTAAACGATCTGCACATCTCGAAGCTGTTCAGAGAAGCTCACACATTTCCCAGCACAATCGACCTAGAACTTCAAGCCATCTGACCAAATCTCTTCCCTCTACACTTCTCACCGCCCGTGTATTGACTGTTGAACGACTGCATACCTTCACCAAGCCACTCAATCCGTCACCTACGTCTCCCACGGTCTCACCTATTATCTCCTGCCAAGCACACTTGGTTCTATTGCCGATCATGTGTACCTACACAACCCACGTCCGCATCTGCCCTCCTTGCCGACAAGAAGACACCGTCCTCATATCGGAACAGCTCTGCCCAGCCGCCCGGGCAAGCGGCATCTTTGGCAGCTGTGCTGAAGGGGTTTTATGCCTGCGAGATGCTACCACAAGGAACTGCTGGGCATGCCGTGAACGGAGTCGGGAGCTTGAGCGCTTACGAAGAGGGAAGAGCAGAGCATTGGCTTCAAGAACTCTGTACTCATATACTTCGTGGCCGGGCGTGGATGTCAAGGGGGCGGCTCAGCTTGGCTCTGGAACTTTAGGCTGGAGGAGATGATGGCTTATACCGAAGAAAATGAAAGGGCGGGATGGATGAGGTGAACAGGCGTTGACTTTGTTTCCGTTGTCTGGTTTATTGGCGTTTTTGGTGGGACGGTAACCTGGTGGGCTATGGCCTCAAGAATGTTAATGCAAAATTGGCTTATATCTTCGACAGCCAATCTATCTCATCATATCAAAACTGCGTCTCTTAACCATTCAACTTGCCCTTTAAGTGTTAGGCGCCAGTCGTGTCGTTGAAGTTGTGCAGTGACCGCTTACGTCATCGATCCTTTTTCATCTCTTCTTATCTTATCGTTGCACAACAGCAAACGGCCAACGCCCTCGATGGCCCGTGCGCTCAATTTTTTCTCGCGACTCTAATGTCGAACCCAGCGATCACCTTGGAAGCTCAAACCTCCTCATCCCAACCCATCAACCCCCTCTTGACAGAACCTGTCCGTCGCCCACTCCTTAATTTCTACCAACTTCAATTACCTCCTAATCAAAATGATGTCTCTTCGCTCGATCGCGAGGACCGCGCCCCGCGCGCTGGCCCGCGTCTCGGCCACTTCCGTGTCCCGCTTCCCTCGCATGAGCGCCAGCATTCTCCGCACCCAGGCCAGCCCGGTCCTCCGTACCCCTCAGATAGCTTCCGCCTTCTCGACGTCTGCCCTCCGCGCGCGGAAGAACGGTGAGGTCGACGAGGAGCTCTCGGCCAAGCTGGCTAGCGAGATCCAGTTCGAGGACCAGGTCAAGGATGACCAGCCTGAGCCCGCCAGCGTCACCGAGTTCCTCCAGAACGGCCCGTGGGAGCTCGTCGATCAGCCCGGCCAGGAGTGGGTTCACCTGAAGCGCACATATGGCAATGAGAAGTTAGTTTTACACCGGTGAAGCTTGGCATGCAGAAGGCTAACTTACCTCCAGGATCACCGTCTCCTTCTCCATTGCCGACCTGCACAACTACGAGCCTGAGCTGTTCGACGACTCGGCTATGGAGGATGATCTTGACCTTGACCAAGGCCGCAGCTCTCAGGACAACGCCAATGAGGCCAACGAGAGCCTGGAGTCTGACCTCGACCAGGCTTCGATCCCCTGCCGCCTGAACATCGTCATTGAGAAGGCCGGCAAGGGCGCTCTCAACGTCGAGGCTCTCGCTCAAGATGGCGCCATCGTCGTCGAGAACCTGTACTACTACAAGGACGCCAAGCTGGCCCACAGCGCTAGCCCCGAGGCCGTCCACGCCGCCCAGGATGCCTACCCCGGCCCTCCGTTCGGCAACCTCGACGAGGACCTGCAGATCCTCATGGAGCGCTACCTCGAGGAGCGCGGCATCTCCCAGGATCTGGCCATGTTTGTCCCCGACTACATGGACATCAAGGAGCAGCGCGAGTATGTTGACTGGCTCAACAACGTCAAGAAGTTTGTTGATGCCTAAATGATCTTGGCGGACGATGGATGAGTAGTATCTGCGTTTATGTAGACAAATCGGGATGGGGAAGACGGGAATCGGTTCTGGGTTGGGGGTTGGATGGTTGCCATGATGTTGTGGGTTTATGACTTGTAATACTACCTACCTCTCTATACATACCACTCTTCTAGATTCATCAATGTCAGATGTACGATAGAGGCCCGGGACAGGCCAGATCCATGATGAAATCTAATGGTGAACTATATGGGAAGATTTGGCCTTTGAGACGGCGCAAGTGCGGACGCTGAATACCCCGAATCATGGTCCAGCCAAGAAAGCATCTCTTCCGCTGTTGCCTTGCTCCTAAATTCAGCCTGACTCGAGCTCAGTCTTACAGAGAAGCTGCGCAAGTTACTGTTTTGGACCGAGTTTTGGGCCACCCCCTTGTCAGTTTGTAATGAATAAAGGGTACGGAAACATAATAGTGAGGGGTTAGGGTTAAATCTGGCCTTTGCAAAGGGTGGCCCAGAACCTGGTCCAATACAGTACATTCCGCAGCTCTAGAATACCCCATATACAATCGTTATGTACAAGGCCAATTAATGGAACTATTGATCAATTAAGGTCAGTATTTAAATGGAAAAGTTTTTTAACGCTCTTCAACTGTCCTTGTATGGCAGGTCTCACTGCAGCTCAAGATCCTCTGTTGGCTGTGCGGTTTTGTCATTATCGGTGACACATAGGATATCTACTTACCTTGTCCGAAGGCCTCTCCATGCATGCGTCTGAAGGTTTATGAAGCGCTATACCTGGCTGCAGGGTTGGCGCGTGTCAACTCTTGAAACACCTTACCTAGTGCGCAGCCTTGTCATCTGCTCCCGTAGATCTTTCACTTAAGCGCCGTAAATCCAAACCCCCTGCAGCAGTTAGCTCGGGCAGGATTGGTCTACAGTAGCCTCTGACACGGCACAACAGTTCTTTTGACTTATAGTAGATTGGTCTATACAATTCATAGTATCTGGCTTGGAAGGGATTCTCGCCTTCATCCCGTAAAATAGTGCAACCTCAAAATTTAGTTGTCGAGGATCCGTGCTTTACGGAGTCCTTGACATTTTCTTCTGACTCACAACACTTATCCCTATCCACCCGCTCCCCCTAAGCAATGCATGCTGGAACCATCGTCGCACCATGAATAGCACAATCATCTCCAACGGGACCAACAACGGTGATCCCGATCTTGTCTGTCGACCAGCAACAGGATGGACGGTTCTGAAATTTTTTTCTCCTCAATTATGCAGCACACTCTTTTACTCGAAGGTCGTTCCCTGGGGAGCCGATACAAAGCTATGTCTTGGCTGCTATTACTCCATTCCTTTTTCCTACGGTTGATTTCCTTCGAGCCATTGATGGAATTGTCCGTCATGCACGTTTTGCCCGTAATTGTAAGGATGGCTTGCAAAGAACAGCCCGCTCTGGTGCCCTTCTGATGGTGATACGATCTAAGCGCTGGCAACCAGAGATCGGCGACGAGCTGGATGCACTTTCGAATGCGCTTTAGGTCGGATGACATGCCAGACAGTTACACGTCCAATTCCACCCTTCGTGGAACTGATCGGTAAGCTTTTACTCGGTTTCCAGTGAGTAGAAGGGATAGTGACTAATAGCATTAACTAGCAAACCAGTAGTTCGGTTCCTGGTAGAGTCATTCCCGTGGGGGACCTCTTATACTGCTCCTGTCGGCGCCCTGGATTACCGCTTTCTCCCACGAGTCATCCACGGTTCATACTGGATGACAGAAGGGTACATGCTCCAACCAGTCCCTCATGATGCAGTGATCAAGAGGATACACGACCTGCCTTTACATAGACATGATTATACTCCACACCAGACTCCTGCCGTCTCGTCGGCATATTATCTTCCAAAGGCAGTGGTCGGAATAGCACAAACCTTGGCAGCTGGATATACACTATATAGAGCCCGGGCAACCAGCTTGCGCGACATGGATATGCTGCGTTCGCACTTACCGTTACACCGTACTTGATCATGTCTATTCTCAACTGCCTGGCTGATGCGTTAACTCCTAATTATCCCACCTGCTCCCTGGTCGGATCTGAAGAGATGACCGAAGCCGAACGCCGCTTTCCATGTTTTTTTGACGGCGTAGTTGGCTCTCTCTTATTCTGCAAGAGTGGGATTTTTCATCGGAGAGACCAAGGTTAATCGGTAATTCCTGGGCAATGTTTGAGAACTCTGCGGGGAAAGTTATTTGGGCTCATCGCTCTGGTGCCCGCTGGAAACTGAAGCGGTGGTCGAATTACAATCATGATCAAGCACACCCGGCAGGGTTACGATGGTACCTCATCAAGTGGGATCACGGGGATACCGAAGATGATTTCCTTAAGGGGCTCCAACTGTTAGACGAGCCGCCCTATGATATCATTGATGTTCCAAGCTGCAACCAGTTCAAGAGAGAAAGGGACTTTCCGGATAACATGATTTACAGCGAAGCAGCCAAATCCACACGTTTTGGGCCGGCTGGCAGTCAAGCTATCCCTTCAATTGCCATGTTGGCTATCTGTTTAACCATCAATGCACTCCTGAGTCAGGTTCGTGCTGGCGAGGGCACGGCCGCCCAGCGTGGATGGATAATATCATGGTTCATATCCAACACTATCTTCGGAGATTTTATCGAACTTTGGGCCGTTCGGTACTTTTCAGATCGTCTTCAAATCATGCCCCGGCTGGTAAAACAGTTTTTGTTTGAACAGAGCGCTGCTAAGAAAAGCGTCCATGGTGAACCATGGGAACTACAGAGCGAGGTTATCGACCAAAACTTGGTAATGAAGTTTCATGAGTTTCGCATATATATATATGGACGCTAAAATATGCTTTCTTTGATATGTTATCAAAGCAGGACATATTTGTTGGGGCAGTCACCGTAGTCATGCTTGTTTTCTCACTTATATCTGCGATAGGGGGGATGGTCATGGTAGCACAAATGATCCTTGAGTTTGGTGACTGTACTTATGTTGGTTAAGACTTGGGATTTGAATACATGGATGCCAAACTGAAGTCTAACGAGACAAACCCATGTGCCAGAACGTGGCTTGCTACACGCGCAAAGCAACAACGACAAGGCGGATCGTTGATTCTGCTTGCAGGGATTTGTTGCTCTGTCCGATTGCTTTACCACTGTGCTCTCTTTGCGTCCGGATGCTTTTGTCATTGAGTTATGGAAGACCCGTAGTGGATTGTCAGTTTCCTAAGGAAAAAACAATGCACAAACACCAGCCTGCCGGACAAGCTCAGCTGCTATTCTATCATAGTTACCTGTTACATGCAAAAAGTCCCTCTATAAGTTCGTCATTGGCCTTCAGCAAACGTTCGTCTTCCCGATACAACACCCTCGGGCATTCTCATCACCCTCCCAGCAAGCCATCCCGCGATAGGCACGGCGGTGACGTCAAGGCGACTGCGAGGACGAGATGACAGCAAAGCCACTAGCAGAACGCTCCAAATTAAACGACGAGGAGAACCAGCTACTCGCAGACGAGGACTACGATGCGTACGAGCTCGACGACAGGTCGCGTCCCATTCCGAGAGGGGTGTGCACACATTGCCACCGGCAACTGAGCCAGCAACGGCAGCAGAAACAAGAAGAAGACGATGCCGACGTGTTATGGTGCTGCTGGGAGCGCAGCGACGCGCCGACTTAGGTGCGTCGTTGGGACGACGAGTGGCGGCACGTAACCTTGAAAGGCTTGGGTTTCAAAGAATATGAGGGCAGAAGCCTAGCGTGTGCCTGGCAGGCAGCTCCGTGGTGGCTTTTCTTGCATCTGGTGCTACGGCCAGGTTGGCGAGGGCTGCTGACTGCCATTTTCCTTGTCCTTTGGGCTTCCACGTTCAAGTATTTCGTGAATCAAGGGATCCAGAGCAAGCCCAGAGTCGCCCCCAGTATATCTGTCGACGCTAGTCTGCCCGCACGTTACCTCGGTTGTACCGATTCTCTCTGGGGTTCATTTGGCGAAGGATGTGGGCTGAACGGCGCCAATTGTCGTCCCTTCTCCAATATGTCTTTCGTCTTCCGGTGCAACTGTTGGTGCACTGACAAGAAGACTCGTTTTCATCCCTACCACGTCGGCCGTCTCGTCATTGGCCACAGCCCGCTCGTCATCGGCGGAGGTGCTGGGAGCCCGTACCGGGGTGACTCGTTCATCTGTCCTGCGGCCGTGCATGCCGGGGTCAAGGACGGATGCGGCAAGGTGACTCTGACGGGAGAGTATTATCAGTTCTTCAACTCTTCTCAGATGATGTCGACTCAATATTATTTCCGTCATACTTCCCGTTGTCGTTCACGGTTTCGAAGACCGACTATTGCGCTCCCCTTCGCGGCTCACTAGTTATGAAGACGGCCCTCCCGCTTACTCTCGTCTTCACTGTCATTATCTCTCTTCTGACCACCTCCCCAGCACTCATGTTCTTCTCGGCATTCATAGGCATTTACACGACCGGCTCTTTCATCCGTTCTGCTGCAGCAGGTGCTACCGATATGTTGTTGAGGGTATCGAAGTTCTCCTCATCCCTACCCTTGGTTCTCTGCGTTGCAGGCTCCCTCTACTTGACGATCGTTCGATACCCTCTTCGAGCGTTTCCTGCGTCTGCGGCCCTAGTCAAGATTGGTAGCTGGCTCTTGCCTTTCAGGCTCGGCTCGACTAACCCCCTCCTTGGGTACCATGGCACCGAAGCATTTGAGGGCTGGCTGCTTCTCATCATAGTTTGGGTGATTACAGGGCGCACCGCTTTGCTAGACGGTTATTTTTGGCAGCGACTTGCATTGTTTGCCGTCTTCATGGCTTCCCCCTTGTTAGCACTTGCCGTTGATCCCGAATGGAAGAGCAAGTATCTCTCGTGGCAATTCTTTGTTCTTGTAATACTTCTCCCACTTCTGGGCCCAAAGCATCATTGGTGGTTTATAATTGCATTTCGCCTAGGTATAATCACTTCCAGAATGGCACTTGATGGAGGATTAGGGCCTGTTTTGAAGCCAAACCCCTTCCAACTGTCAACCATAGAACCCTTACCGGCGCTCATCAGCTACTCCCCACGGTCCTGCCTCCCATGGTGAAGCAGGTAGCTCCCGGGCACTCCAAGAGCTGGGGCATCTGGTTTAAGTTGCAGTGGCCTCAAACGCCACGCTGACAGAGGCCGAGGCAATCCGTTCGGGGGCGGTGAGAGGGTTGAGCGTTATGGTCAATGACGTCGAGCGGTTCCGGGCTGGTTCGCGGAGAAGCTGCTAGAAGATATGATGTTTCCATAGAACAGGGAACGCAGCCTTAACACGGCCGACAAATTCTTTCGGTTCGGGTTCCCGGGACAAGGAGGAAGGCCGTTAAAATACACCGAGGCTGGGATGTGGTTCCGAAACGGGAGCTGGAGTCATGGAAAGGGGTATTATTAGAAGTGTTCAGGTCGACTGGTCTTTGATCGTGCTAAAAATCGAGGCAAAATCGAGTTAATTCTAATAAAAATCGGTTCCAGAGTTCAGATGAAAGAAGTTGGTGGCAGCATGGCGACCTGCCAAATAATTTTTCCGACCTAGGCGCGCCTTCCATCTGATCCCTTGCTCTTTTTTGTTAAACTGGACCAACAAATTCTTTAGGAAGATCAGGGATATCTCAACTAAACTTGTAATGTGTAAAATACACCAGTCTCTCACTCTAGCTGCTCTACAGCCGAATATTCAACATCATCTCCCTCTCAACGCCCAATCCCGTCCAGCCCTGCCATTGCATGACCAGCTTTCATGCGGCATCGAAGTACAGCCTTCCATGGACGCTGCCGAATGTCTTGGACAGCTCCCACAAAACCCGCAAAACCCTCAAGAACTCGAGATCTCTGTATTTGCCCGCAAACGGGGCAAACGCCAGGAAATCTTGTCGAATCATCTCCCACCCCGTCTCCTCGTCAGGGCAATCATCTAGCGCCAGCAATCTGATGTCCAGTACAGGCCGCAGCTGGGTCACTTAGGTGAGCAGCATGAGCAGCCAGACGCCCCTGACCAAAAGAACCTTGTGGTTGTCGTCGTCTAGAAAATTGTTGAGAATAATCATGGTTCTGTAGATGCAGGTCGGGAGGTGGCCGAGGTAGAAGTCGAACGCCGGTTGGTCCGGCTCGTGCGTCGCACAAAGCAGCAGCACTGACAGCGCCGACAGCTGCTGCAGGGCCAGCGGCAGATTGCTGACGTCGAGCATCCGGACGTACTCGGCCAGGGCCAGCTTGGCGTTGGCGTTCGTAAAGATGCATGGCAACGCCTGGAAGCTGGGCCCAAAGCCTCGCATGATGCCGCTGAAGCGGCCGTCGTGGGCAACCCGGCTGAGGATATCTTCCGGCGACAGATGCTCCAACAGCGGGACAGATAGGCTGGGATGCGTCATGAGCTCGTGCATCGAGTCCATCCAATCGACAGCTGACCAGGTGAGGGCTTCTATGACGAGCAGCGCCGCCCGCAGCTCGATGCCGTCACTAAGAAGGGCCAGCGGCCGTCCCACGCCGGCAAAGAGCCCATACAGGAGCGGCCTCGACGTGCCAAAGACCTGAGCAATTACGAGAGACTTGCTGTTGCCCAGCTTGATGGTCTCCATGCAGAAACACGCTTTGAAGGCCACCTGAAATCTGAGGGATTGCAGAAGTAGTCGGCTGATCTAGTGTTGGGAGCGCTTTCACATACCTTATATCGCGGAGAAAGCGTAATCGGTCCTCCTCGTCTGAGATGCTTCGCGGAGAAGCTTCCCATAACGCTACGGTGCTCTTCATTGAGTTAAACGCGGCATCTATCTGGTCCGCTGTTCGACCAAGGAAGAGCAAAGTCTCCAGTGCCTGGCTGTGTTAGCGGGTGATGTAACAAAAACGGAAAACGGAGCCATACCATTGGAATATTGTTATACCGCCCATCCGACTGCAATAGGGCATGGCTCACATAGGTGGCTTTGAGGTGCCTGTCGAACGTACTGCGTTCCGACCCTTGGTCCATCCTTCTGATGAGTGTTCTGACCACACACGCGGTAGGGGGGATTCCGCAAGCCAAGGTCAAATTGTCTACTTCCATCTTCGCCATGCTGCTAGAGCGATTTATATCGCTGAGGAGAGCAGACCACCCAGCCTTGAAGAGTCCATTCAGAGTTTTCGCAGGCGTCGGCAAGGTTCTCGATTCTGGGTGGGTGTATGTGCTCAATCCCAACTCAAGAACACGGGACACCGAAGCTGAATGTTGTGACTAGCACACGCATGTCGAAGGGGTGCCGACATTCGAAGCTTGGTGGCGACGGGGGAGTCCGGCTATCTCTAATCCTAGGATCCTGTCGTGCCCTGACCGTCACGGTTACGACCATTGGGCAAGATCAGTCTTGGTCGAAAGGTTGCATTTCACGGATCGAAAGCCAGGAGCCCCGATAGGACGCCACAAAATCGCTGAGAACGATCTTGGGGGTCAGAAGAAGCTGAAGGGCCACCAGTCACATGCATCTTCGTGAAGGGCAGACTGCCGATGAACGTTGTGACCGGTTGGCGCGCGGTTTGGAACAGGAACCAGCCTCATGGGGACGGGCACGAAGCGGACGTGCAATGACGATCAAGATCGACAATCCCCCAAGGCAAATGTCTCGTCATAACCGCTGTGCTGGATCGCATTGGCCCGCAATTTTCCGATAGTTCTAGTGTAGATCCTAACGACGTTTCCCAGAGCAGTGGTACTAGGCCGTGCGGGCTGTTCCGGGGTATCGGTACGCGGCATCGTATCTTCGTATCTTGAGGGCTGTCGAGCCAAGGCTACACTGGGAAAAGAACTCAACGTGATATTAGAGACGCATTCTTTTGCAGGCACAGATCCAACCAGCGCAGCCTTCTCTTCGAGCCTCCCAAGCGGCCACTCAACTAGCCTGTAGGCGGATTAACATCCTCATCTTGCAGAGCGTAGCTCGTGGCCTCTGCATGCATCCGCAGCAACTGCCAATGAACGTTGCTAGCTGTCGTTCTATGCATGATTCCATGTAGGCTACAGCCCTGATGACGTGCCGAGAGGTTGAGTCGAAGCCTGCAGACCAAAGATACCTTGCCCTCTCCGATCTTGATCACAACAGCTCTGCCGCGGCCACCGCGGTCTAGATTGCGAAATCTTCCCCCGGACAGCAAGCCAAGCTTCCCGTTCCAATCCTGCATCGAACTGCCTATCGCGATCGGATCCTGCTCTCGCCACACTGCGTATTTCAGCCCAGCAGGCTATCTATCCCTCGGCATTCCGACTAGCTTCGCTGCATGTCTCGGCGGCCCTCTCTCTCTGCCTTCTCTCCCTCTGGCCCCCCCATGAGGAGCTACTGTATATGCAGCCAGCCGACGCACCAGTGACACAGGCGTTCACATCGCGACGGGCGGTAGTCGAACCGTTTTCGTTACCTGTGCCACTGCCGCACACGCATATGCCTCTACTGGCGTA
>JAAFKN010000058.1:0-25988 GCA_011800035.1 Thermochaetoides dissita | reverse complement strand
AACTGCACTCTGGTTAGCCTGCCATGTAGACAAAGAAGGAAAGAGGGAGGGCACCGAGCTTCAAGGTTCGCGCGCCATCCGTGGATCATCTGTGATCTTGAGCTCCTAAGTCTTCAAGTTCTCGAGGATTGCGCCAACGTCCAACCCAGGATAAGACAACAAACACAGTGTGAAGGGCTTGGGCTGCCAGTCGCGTCGCCGTCGCACTCCTTCATCTCATCTCTCACCACTTTGAAAGAAAGAAGGCCAATCATAGCAGTAGCCGAACATCACCACCTACAAGGTGGCCCGCCCAGCGTGCACCCCACGATTGCAGCTCTTTCATGCCCACCTGCAATGCAGTAGAGGACCCCTCCCTGTCTGCAACCTTGACCGGCCTTTCTGAATAGAGCCACACAACACATTATCTAGCGCTGATCTTCACTCCTGACTTCTGGCTTTTGACTTCTTCTTCTGACTCTTGATTTGGCATTCTGGAGCCATGCCTGCAATTCAAAGAACCACATGAGCACGAGTACATCCCAGGAAGACGATGGCCCGGCTGACAGCATGGTCGACGAAGCTGAACTGGCTCGTCCCAAGAGCCACGCTCACACCTTAGAGCCAGACTCTAGTGACGAAGAAACCGTGAAGGGAGACCCGGACCAGGGCCACATCGCCGAGCTTCCGGGAAATGAGTCCCCGCCTGCCGAACCTCAAATCGCAGCCCCTGCGCCGAGGAGCGCGATCGCACAGCGCTATCGCCAGCTCCTCGAGGCCGATCGTGAGAGCACCTCAGAAGAAGGGTCAGCCGATGCCGTGCCCCGGATCGCAATCAGCCCTTCTGGCTCGTGCCAAGACATCCCAGACGACACGCCCTCCATACAGGTATTTGGCCCAGGGAACTCTGTTCAGGCTCACTCGGGAGCTTGGATATGCTGACAACCTGCCGCAGGGTTCGGTGATATCATCCCCCAGCAGCGGCATACACCCCTCTCTGTCCTCCCGTCTGGGGGTCTCTAGCCCAACGCCCTCTTTCAGGCCCTTCGACCAACGATTCCGATCTCGGATTACCTCTCCGTTCCTTTCCTCTCCGCGACCTTTGTCCCCGACCCCAGTTCCTGGCCACAGCCGGACTGTCTCGTTGAGCAGCCAATTTCTGTTCTATCCTGCCGAGACCGAGACACCATCGCCACCGTGGGAGGTTGTCCGCTGGACTAAGTTAAGAAAACTCAATGAGCAGGTGTTCTCCGAGGCGGGAAAAAGGAACTTCGGCATTCCGACTTGCTTCGCTGTCGCGTCTGCCATCGTGCTTGGCACTTCCAAGGGGATCATTCTGGTGTTTGACTACAACCAGAATCTCAAGATGACCATTGGCCCTGGAACAAAAGGTTGGGCTCTGGCTCGTTTTTGTTTGTAATCCTGTTTCGCTGACATGTTTCAGCCGTGGAATCTGGTCCTGTCACTGCCATCGCCATATCCGCCGATCACACCACTATCGCTGGGGGCCATGCAAACGGCAACATCTTCACCTGGGATACCACCAAAGGGGCTTCCCGGCCGTTCCTTAGCATCCCTCATGTGGATAGATCGCGTCTGAACTCCAAGTTGATGGATGGCCATGTCCCTGGAGTTGCCGTCACGCACCTTGGTTTCCTGGGCACTCGCCACACGGCTCTCGTCTCGGCTGATGACCGTGGGATGGCATTCTCCCATCTTGCAACCAGGGGCACTGGACCCATTGGCAGAACGGTCATAACCACGAGGATATTAGGCCGGTACCCTGATGCTAAACCACCTCCCGGAAAGACACTGAAGCCCAGCACGGTGTTGGCCTTTGCATCTTTGCCTCTCGGTAATGTCGAGATGGCTACGGATACTATGGGCCTCACCGCACTGCTGACCCCTTACCTGCTTGTCATCGTGTCGACGACTCCGATTGCCCAAACTCAGCACAAGTCCGCGCGACCCAAGGAGGTCGCTGCCCATAGTGCCTTGACTGGTTGCCTTGCCTGGTTTCCTGCGGTCAGGCTCAAAGTGGCCGACCCTGTTACCGGGAGCAACGTCTCCAAGGTCAAGCTCGTTTATTGCTGGTCCAATGTCCTCACTGTTTTGGATGTGGACGAGATCCCATCCGAAGACAAAGACAAACCACCAATTCTCAAGTTCAAGGCGCGGAGCCGTTGGAAGTGCGAAGAGTCCATCGTTGCGGTGCAGTGGTTGAGCCGCTCTGTCTTGACAGTGCTCACTATCTCGCAGAGACTCATTGTTCTGGAAGACCGCTCCATGCGCATGACCGAGGCTTTCGACCTTATCCACAAACACATCTACCATGTCGACCTGTTCTCCAGGCAACTGGGCCCTGTGGTAGAAAACCTCGATGAAGAAGATCCCACACTACACGGCGTCGTGGCTGATGCCTTTTACATGAGCTTCAAGACATACAAGGGCCGTCTCTTCCTGCTTGGCGTCAACGATGTGTCGATCGGGGCCCTATCGAACTGGGCCGATCGTCTGATAGCCCTTATGGAAAATGGTGACTACGTTGGTGCCATCAAGTTGGCGACTGCGTACTATACTGGCGACACCAACAAGCTCACGGTTGGGCTACCCGAGGACGCCGAACTAAGGCACAATATGGTGCGGGATAGGCTGATGGAGATCATGGGTGCATCGTTGAGGTACGCTTTTGGTCAGCGACAAAGGAACCAAGACTCGGCAGACGACAAGCACCTGCAAGAGCTTGCCCAAACTTGCTTCACCGCTTGTCTAAGTGTGGGCGATGTCGATTTCCTTTTCGATGACATGTTTGAATGCTATGAAGATGCTGGGGTTCAGGGCATCTTCCTCGAGACTCTGGAGCCATATATCCTGGATGGATCAATCACGGCCGTTCCACCGGCCGTGGTAAAGGCCATGATTGGACATTTTGTCAACAGAGGCTGGGAAAGCCGACTTGAGGAGATGATATGCCACATAGACATATCCACACTGGACTTGGATCAAGTGACCCAGCTCTGCAAACAGCACGGCCTCTACGATGCCTTACTCTATGTGTGGAATCAGGCCATGCACGACTTCATCACTCCGCTCTTCGACCTACTATCGCTCTTGGTGCCGTTGACACAGAGTGATCAAATATCCAAGGACATGGAGCTACAATCGGTGAACGCCCTCAAAATATTTCCTTATCTTTCCTACATCCTCACCGGCCGGGTCTATCCAACAGGGGAGGAACTCGGGGAAGAACTAGCGTTCAAGGCGAAGGCTGAGCTCTACTGGTTGCTCTTTTCGGGGAAGAGTGTGGTGTGGCCGAAGGGCAGCAACCGGCGCTTGTTGACCAGACCACAACAGTCACAGGAGCCCTCCTTCCCTTATTTGCGCCTTATTCTCGATTTCGATGCCCCCAGTTTTATGAGTGCTCTAAACGAAGCGTTCGAGGACCCATTCCTGAACGATTCTCCTGAGAGGATGGCTAGCAATGGCCGAGATCTGCCAGAAGAGCAGGTTTTTGCCCAAACAGTCAATCGGCAGTATATCGTCTCCATCCTGATGGAACTAATGAACTCTGGCGATTATTCACCAAACGACACTATCTACCTGGATATGTTCATCGCCAGAAACCTCCCAAAGTACCCTCAATATCTTCTTTTCCCTGGGTCGACTCTCTCGAAGGTGCTACTTGGGTTGTGCAAGTACCCGGGAGAAGATCTAGCCGAGGATGCCCAGCTCAGTGCTGAGTATCTTCTCTCTGTCTACCAACCCCCGGACATGTCTGAGCTTATGCCCCTGTTCAAGGAGGCCGGGTTCTACCGCATATTGAAGCGTATCTACCAGGTCGACAAGCAGTACGGCAAGCTCATTCAAACGTACTTTGAAGACCCAGACGACCGCGAGGGCGTCTTCAGCTGCATTGCGTCATGTCTACGGCTGTCACAAGGCCTGACCCGGCGCCAGATCCAAGATGTTCACCAGGTGGTGAAGCAACACTCCGCGGAGTTGGTGAAGCTCAACCCCAAGATGGCTGCTAGAACAATCGCCAAGCATGCCCCGGAACTTCATCAGCATGTTTTGGACTCATTGACACCGGAACCAGACTTACAATTTGCATACTTGAAGACGGTTCTCGAGTCCGAAGCGGAGTCTCCGTCAGTTACCGGCCCACCGGATAGGGACTTGGTGGAGCAATACGTACGGTTGATGTGCAGGTTCGAGCCGGATCATGTGTCTGATTATGTCGGTCTTGTCCAGTCCTCCGATTTGAGGCTGGAAGAGCTCCTTCCGACCATGGAGGAGACGGGTATCATCGACGCTGCTGTCATACTCATGGCAAAGGAAGGTCAGGTTCATGAAGCCATGTACAGACTGGTCAAACACCTAGAAACGCTCGAGTCGGCACTTCAGGGTCTCATCTCAGGGGTACAAAGCCCCCGAGATGACTTGCAAGCATCTGCTGATGACCTGCTGCACTCTCTCCGCAAATACACCCTGGTTGGTATCTGGCTCTGCCAAAGGCAGACCAAGTCTGCTCGAGAGGGTACTGTTAGCCGACGCAGGCAGAGATCAACGGCCAACGATACGCTCTCTCCGGATGAAATCATGTGGCTTGAACTTATTGATACCACGGTCCAGATCACTAGACGGGTGTCCTCTACACTACAGTCACAATCAAGTCAGCCTGCGGTGCTAGATGGCAACACTGACATGCTGAGCTACCCTCCTCACCTCGATACCGATAAGCTCATCACCCTTCTCCGCTCCCTCGTTCAAACAACTTTCACTGCTCTTCTTACTTCGGCCTCCCCAAATCCGGCCACTAAACAATCTCCATCGTCCTCTAGCATCCTCACCGCAGCAACGGTCTCCACAGCCACGCCCAATATCAGCACGAATCTCTCTTTTCTCCGCATCCTACGTGCCTTTTTGACTCGTGCAGCAGCCTCTTCTCCAAACCTAGCCGACTTGCGTGGCGTCCTGGCGTCCGTGTTCGCGGCATACGCCTATGAAGAGTCCATCTTGCGTCTGGCCAACCGGCTGCTAGAGCGCTCACTCTTCGTGAGCGTCAGTCAAGCGGTCGAGCTTCGACAGCGCGGTTGGCGGCCGAAGGGTTCAACATGTGAAGCATGTGGGAAACGCGTGTGGGGGCCGGGGGTCATGGGGGGACGGGAGGTTTTCGAGGCGTGGGAAGACAAGGAGCGGGTGAGGAGGAGACGAAAAGTTCGCAGGACAGGGGCAGGGTATGCGCAACACAGGAGGGGTGAGGAAGAAGATGAGGAAGAGGATTACACGGGGAAGGGGAAGGGAAAAGCAAGGAGTGTTGTGGTAAAGGGTAAAGGAAAAGGACTGGCCAAGGGAGAGCTAACAGGAAGGGAGGGAGCAAACGTCGGTGATGACAGCCAGCTGGAGACACAAGACCCCAAACAGGGCCAACTAGATGGAACGGCTGGAGGGCAAAGGACCTCACTGGGTCCGCTGGTTTTGCTGGCATGCCGGCATATATATCATCAGAGTTGTCTGGAAGCGTTGCTGGACAAGGAAGGTTATGAGAGAACTGAGGGGAGGGAGTACAAATGCCCTCTCGATGGGTAGACAAAAGACCCGCCGTCTGTGGAAGGCTACGGTCGCCAGGCCGCGATGAATGTAATGATTTGAGTAATTGCAGGCGAGGAGGCTAGCTGAATTGATAGAGTTTCTTTTATTTGAGGCTTCTTGTGTAATTGGGTGTAGGGATTACATCCAGCGGCATTCAACGGGGCCATTGTAGGTAACTAATGTTTGTAGGTACGGATCCGGCAGGGACATACAACGGAAAAAAAAAGAAAAAAAAAAAAAGAAAAAGAAAAAGCCTTGGTTTGCTTTCCGCCCTGAACAGCGGCGCGCCGACCCGCGTTGAAGTGGGGCAAGCCGCTGGAACATAGGCCAGCCAGGGCGTCTCGAGCCTAGAACAGGGGCCCCTCTTGCGTCGATTGGGCGGCCTGGAACCTCGGAATCAGGTCCATCTACGGGATTCCAGTTCCCCCATCCCTCCAACCTGGAAAGGAAAGTTTAGCTCAGACCCTTTCATCCCACAACAATGGCACATCAATTCCAATGACCTCAGAAGAAGAGGTTGAAGACGACGCGCAGCGTCTCTCCCAGGCCGATGGGGAGACCAGCCGTCATACAGAATTTCGCAATGACGGTTCCAGCTTCAGCCCAGACAACAGCCAAGGGCAAGGAAATGGCAACTCCCACGATCGCAGTGCCCAGGACCACAACGACGAAGATGACGACGAACGGGACAATGACAATGCCTTTTCTTCAAACTCTGGCAGAGACGACGACTATGATGACGAGAACGAAAATGAGGACGAGGAGGACGACGATGAATTTCCTCCTCGATCTTTTTCCCAGCATGCCTTCGCGCCGCCCTTCTACGGCCGCCCGCCGACCCCCTTACCTCCATCGCCCTCTCTGACATCTCTGTTACGGCCATCCCGTCCAACGACCCCCGATGTTTCTGACGATGACGGTCACTCAACCGCGCATGGGCACTCGTACCGGCATCATGGACACCATGGCAACGGTGAGCCCTTGCCGCGGGCCCGACCCAAGGTCCCGACGTACGAGTACTACGGCTTCGTGCTGTACTTGTTTAGCTCGCTGTCCTTCGGCATATACCTTCTCTGGAGCTATCTGCCGTCGCCGTTTCTGCATGCGCTGGGCATCTACTACTACCCGAACCGGTGGTGGTCGCTGGCGATCCCGAGCTTTTTGGTGATGCTGCTGGTGTACATCTACGTGGCATTGGCAGGGTATAATCTAGAGATTCTAACTCTCCCACTCAATAGCATTGAGACGGTTGTCGATGAAGCAGCAAAGGTGGCGGTTGTGGACGAGAAAGGCAGAATCATCAGAGATTGGGATCGTGAAAAAGAACGGGAGAGAGAGAGGGAGAGGGATCGGAGACGGCGGGGAGAAGGTGGCAAGGAGAAAGAAAGAGACGGAAAAAGGAGGAGCTCTGGAAAAGTAAGCGGGAGTAGTAGGGAGGAGAGACGGAGGAGTGGGAGAAGCACGCCGTCCTTGATCAACTGGCGAGAGGTCTGGAATGAGGGAACGGATGCAGTCATGGACGTGCCGTTAGCAGGTGTTTGTGAAGTGCTATACGGGCAGGGCAGGACATGGGAGAGTGAGGACGATGATGATGATGATGTGGTTGTCACAACGTAGTTACCTCAGGAACTCAGGGATGTTGATGAGGTGACTACTGGGAGCTTTGAACGGTCTATGGTGGTGTTTATTTGCCTTGCTCCAGAACAGGAAGGCCTGATATTTGTACCTTGTTTCTCAATACCCGTCCAGAGCTGTGACTTGGGGCTCTCTGAAGTTTTTGCAGCGCTATAGACATGCTTATTAGTGATATTCCAGACTTGCAAGCTACATTCTCGGTCAACCGATCGGGTATGATGTATCTGGTGAAGCTGCTGTCTCCTGTCAGCCTTCTGGTGGTACGTACCTACCTACTGTGTACTACTCTGTGCTCCGTAATCCATTTACTGGATTGCGCTGAGAGAGGGCCCCAGAGCTGTGATGGATGCCAAGCCTTGTAAATTACCAGTCGGTACCCTCTGCAATGGGTACCCTCACCAGCCCCACACCAACCTACCTGCTGTAGGTGCCTTTCAACCTTTCCTTTTGGCTTGGAGAAGTTCGCGTTCGCGCGACCGAGTGGAAGCAAGCTGCAGCCTTCTTGACCTGTGCTCAACGCGACAAAACACGACACACGTGCGGCCTGCGCAGGTATCAATTGCACCCCTCGCTTCGTCAACGCACCATACGATAAAGCGGACAAGCAGGAGTTTGGCATCACTTGGCATTTGATCAGACAGTCTGCACACTTAAGCATGTCGCAACAGCCTCTGTCGTCGTCGGTGCAGCCGGCAGACATCTACGGCGGAGGTAGGTCTGGCGTCTTAAGATCCCAATCCCACATTTCGGTTGCGCAGCAGTGCAATTGCTAACCCCGCATCCAAGATGAGGTCTCGGCCCTCGTCCTTGACCCTGGCTACTGCAATACCCGCGCCGGGTTCGCCGGTGAGGAGATGCCCAAGCAGGTCATCCCCTCCTTCTACGGCCATGTCGACGACCGCGACCTCTTTGGCGACGAAGTCATTGTGCCACGTGCCGGGCTCGAAGTGCGCAATTACATGAATCGCGATAGCATGGTCGAGGACTGGGATGTCGCAACTCGCGTCTGGGAATACCTGCTCGTCCAGCGACTGCAGCCTCCACGGCCGACCCCCGCCAGCAAGAATGGTCTCAATGTCAGCGACGATGGCGATGTGCAGATGGAGGACAGCGCCCCCAATGAGGATGCCCTTGACGCGCTAGAGAAACCGCTTACCGAGAACCCGCTACTCATGACAGAGGCACCCTGGAACACTCCCAAGGCGCGCGAGAAGGCGATTGAGGTGGTTATGGAGAGCTGGGGCACGCCCGCTTTTTGGCTGAGCCGCACCCCTGTGTTGGCTGCTTTCGCCGCCGGCAAGGCCACCGCCCTCGTCATTGATGTCGGCGGCGCCAACACCAGCGTGACTGCCATCCACGATGGTATGGTGCTGAAGCGTTCTATCCAGCGATCTCCTGCCGCTGGTGTCTGGCTCAGCGGACAGATCCGGTCTATGTGGAAGAGCCAAGACCCTCCAGTCAATGTTGTGCCCACCTTTATGGTCGAGAATAAGAAGCCTGTCGAAGCCGGCGCTCCGCCGGACTGCCGTCTCCGCAACTTCGGTTTCCCCATCCACGACTCGTTCCGCGCCTTCGAGGAGGAGCGTGTGCTCACCGAGTTCAAGGAGTCCGTTGTCGAGGTCTGGCGCGGCCCGGGCAAGTACCTCAACCCGGGCAATGAGGACTTCGCCAAGACCCAGCCCGGCCGCGTCTTCGAGTTCCCCGACGGCAGCAACCAGATGTGGCGCGAGCAACGCTACCGAGTCGCGGAGGGCATGTGGGACGAAACAGCCGCCTACCCGTCGCTCAGCCCTGATGAGGCGGCCATCACCAAGGCCCAGACCATCCCTGCGCTCATCAAGGCCGCTCTGGACGGCGTTGATGTCGACTTGCGCCCCAACCTGCTCGGCAACGTTGTTGTTACCGGCAGCACCAGCTTGCTCAACGGTTTTAATGACCGTCTTAATCACGAGCTGACGAATATGTATCCCGGCCTTAAAATCAAGCTGCACGCTGCTGGTTTGACCAGCGAACGCCGTTTCGGTGCCTGGATCGGTGGCAGCATCCTGGCAAGCTTGGGTACCTTCCACCAGATGTGGATCTCGAGGAAAGAATACGAGGAGAACGGCGCAGGTATCGTGGAGAAGAGGTGCAAATAATGGGCTACCAGCACTAGAGAATGAGCAGATGGCTGCTATTGGACTTTTATGGGTAGGCTGTACTGTGCGTGCTGTTCGATTTGCAATGGGGAGCTAGAATGAAGTAATGGGTGTTAGGTTGCCAGGTCAAGAAGGTTTTTGTAATGGGTAAGGTACTGAATGTTAAGGCTGATCTTTGGCGTTTGGAGTTTAAAAAGACGACACCTCGTCGGGTCCAATGGTTGGACAAGTCTGATGGCAAAATGGTGATGGGGTGCGTTCCAACAACGACCATGACTGCTGTGATGTCCGATAATCGCGAATTCAGCAATTTTGGTGTTCCCCTAGGGCCTGTTGTAACAATACCAACAGAATGGTTTTTATCCCCTGAACAGCATACATCCCCGAACGACGCTGATCCTGAGCGCTTTGTCATCGATGATCAGCACTCCATACCTCTCTAGCGTTCCTGAGAAACAGGATCAATTTTTTTTTTTTTGGCATGCCTATGAATGATTGTCGATAGTCCATAGAGAGAGGAGTTTGGACGAGTTCCTTTGCACGAGATTTACTGTTTCGATAGCTCCCCCAGCTGCTTGCCTCTTATACGGACAGGAGACGTAGACAACTTTTACGGAGCATCTCGGGCCAAGAGATCAAGAGAAAGATATCTACGACCGCTGAAACACAGCCTCCAGAAATGAAAGGCTCTTCAGCAAAGAAAGAGTCGTCGAAAAAATCAGCTTCATAGTATGTTCCATGGCATACCTTAGGCACACATCACACTCTCAAGGAGGCTCCCTCTTCTCCGGCAATAGCAGTTGCCAGTGGACTGGTGGACTGCAAAGTTGGATTTTGGTTTGATCTTCAACTGGTCTTTCGCAGCTCAATGCCAAGAAAGACTTGCTTAAACCTTCAAAAGTACCTTCAAAAGTAGGACGCGGAAACGCACGGACCATAAGCGCCTGGCGGCAGCTTCAGCTTCCCAGCTCACGACCCACACGCGACCGCGCCGGTCGTGCGGCTCCAATCTTGGCTCCTTCCAAGTTGGAAGTTCAACCTTGGTCTGTTTCGTGCCTTCCAACAACTTGGCCTTCAACGACCGCTCAACTCATCAACCCGAATCGACGCTTTCCTGCGCCCTGAAAGCGCCTGCCTCGCACAAAGATTTGCCAGATAATTTCCCCTCGCCGCATACAAAATTTTCTACGCCGACCAAAGCCGACTTGGTGCACCGCATCGAATCATTTCGACTTCCGTATCGCACTCGTTCACCTTTTCCGCCTTGCGCAGCCAAGTTTCTTCGTCGCTTCCACTCGCCCCGTGGAGGCGTAACTAACGGCAATCGGGGCGCATCAAGAGTCTTGCGGAGCGCGTCGCATCGGCCTCGTTTTTCGCCAGCGAAAGCACAGCTACTACCCCGCCACCATGGATGACGACGGCGAAATCGACTATACCACCCTGAACGACGACGACTGGAAGGAGCAAGAGGCCCGCGATGATGAGATCATCAAGAACATCAATGAGCACTTCGCAACCAGCGCTGCCTCTGAACTCCTCAGCAGAATCGAGGCTGGCGAGGCCTTTGACCAGACCGGCAAGGCCGAGGATGCCATTGACTTTGAGGATATTGACCTGAGCGACGATGAGCTTCCCGACGAAGAGCCTCCGTCGCGCACGAAACGTGCCGCTGAAGACACAGCTGATCCGGCCGACGAGAACCCTCCGGAAGAGGAGGAAGAAGACCTTTTTGGCGACCGCCCCACGTCGCGCGACAGCAACCGCAACGTTGTAGCCTCTCCTCGCTGCCTCCCCGGCGACGATGAGGGTGAGGAGAGCGCTGATGAACATCAAGCGTCTCATGAGAGCCTGGCGGAGCTCATGGCTCTCAACTTCAACCTTGATCCACCCAACTTGGCGTCCAACCAAGACCCCAATATCCCACCCCCTGCGGAGAACCTTCTGGAGGCCGTCAAGCAAGCGTATCCGGGCTTCAGAGAGAACGCTATCCTCAGCTGGAACCAGCTGCTGCGCCCTAAGCAGGCCGAATGGATATCCAAGAAACCCGCCAAGCCCCCGAAGCCCTTGGTGCCGACAAAGTTGAGTCTGGAGCTTGACGTTGACCAAGAAAAGTTGTTCCGCATTCCTGGTCCTGCACAAGTTCCCATCCGCCAAAAGATCCGGGATGCCGAGGCGCGCGGATTGATCTGTCTCGAAGAGCCCGAACCCATCGAGCAAGCCGACCTCGAGGTCTTCAACATTGATGATGACGACGATAGCGAGACGATTGGAGGCTTTACTCTCCGCGACATCGCCCTAGTTTGTGATGACTGGGATTCAATGATCCGTTTGGGCGACAGGCTTCCGTCGCCCCAACCTGCCCCTGTTCCTGAGCCTCGTCTTGACGACAACGTCCTCATTAAGAATGAGGTTGATCCTGACGATGAGGATTGGGACAGAATGTTCCTCAACACTAACAGCCAGGTTATTCCTAAAAAGCGTCGTGTGCCGCCAAAGGGCCTACCACCAGTCCCACGTTTTACTGCGCCCAACTTTGACAACTTCGAGGAGGCCACTGCCAAGCTTGGAAAGCGCGTTATCTTGGACATGAACGATCCTTATCTGCTTCTTGAAGACGTCGATTCTGAACGACAAGCCAAGCGTCGCAAGGTTCAACACAAAATGGTGCGCATGGCCAATGGCCGCCTGGGTCGTGATCTGACACAGCGCTTCAACTTCTCCAATGATGCTGCATACGAGGCGCTCAAAGAGAATAGCCAGAGCAAGGTTCGCGCTACTCTGTACTCTATCAACATCGAGCACAGCATGACGGCACAGCGCCTCACTTATCCGTTCTATCGCGTGAAGCTGGCTGCTAGCGACCCCCACAGCTATCATCGGCCTCAGTTCCACCCCAAGAAGGAGGCCTTCCTTCCTGTCAGGTTTAAGGCGCCTGCAGTGAAGAGGAAGAAGCTTCTCAAGGGCAAGCGCATTCCCGAGATCTTCCAGACATCCGCCGACCTTTCAATGAATGATAACTCCACAGCCATTCTTTTCGAGTACTGCGAGGAAATCCCGATTGTCCTGTCCAACCATGGAATGGGGCAAAAGATCATCAATTATTACCGCCGTTCCAAGGGCACCGACTCGAGGCCCGAGAAGCGAGAGCTGGGTGAGCCCTATCTTCTCATGCCAGAAGACCGCTCACCGTTTGCCATGGTTGGCCAAGTTCAGCCGGGTGAGACTGTGCCGGCCCTTCACAACCAGATGTTCCGTGCTCCCATCTTCAAACACACCCCCAGGAACACCGATTTCATCCTCGGCCGGAGCACGACGGGCAAGAACGGCTCAACCTGGTACATTCGAAACATCGATCACCTTTTCGTCGTTGGCCAAACCTTGCCGTCTATGGAAGTGCCTGGCCCTCACTCACGTCGTGTTACCAACATTGCAAAGAATCGCCTCAAGATGGTGTCATATCGGCTCTTGCGTCGCAGTGATAATGTCACCCTCAGCGATATTACGAAACATGTTGCCGATTCAAACGAGTCTCAGAACCGCCAGAAGCTCAAGGAGTTCCTCGTCTTCCAGAAGGATAAGAGGAACTGGGTTCTTCCGGAGGGAGAAGAGTTGATGCCTGAGGCCGAGATTCGCTCGCTCGTTCGCCCTGAGGACGTCTGTCTCCTGGACGCGATGCAGGTCGGTGCCCACGAGCTTGAGAATGGTGGTTACGAGATCAACGATGCCATGTTCAAGGACGATGAAGCGCTTGACAATATTGGAGATGATCTTCCAGCGGATGCCCTTGCTAACAAGATGGCACCGTGGAGACTCACCAAGGCTTTCATCGATGCCAGTCATGGCAAAGCGATGATCGCTGTTCATGGACCTGGCGATCCTACAGGCAAGGGGCTGGGCGTCAGTTACATCAGGACATCAATGAAGGGCGGGTTCTTAGAGCAGCTTCACGGCCCACTCGCCACCTCGGCCGACGCTATTGAGCGTCAGCGGAAGGCCAACGGCGGCCACATGTACAACGTGAAAAACCAGGACACATTGTATACCGAATCTCTTCGGGACATCTGGGAGCGACAACGTAAGAGCTTGGAAGACACAACTGAGCACGACGACAATGACGTCTTGGCTCAGGAGGACGAAGACGACCGATTCAACGTGCAGAGTCAAGTGCCTGTCCAGTCCATGAATCTTCCCGATGGTGTTAGCCAAGTCAGCCAGAGCCAAGCGAGTGCCCAGAACCGGAAGAAATTGAAGATCATTCGCGAGATCAAAGATGAGAATGGCCAGACGAGGACAGTTACCGAGATCGTTCACGACCCAGTTGTAATCGCTCAATACTTGAAGAGGCGCCGTCAGATGGAATTTGAGAACATTGAGTGCGTACCATACCATCAATCGAAACCAACATACTAACTAACTTTTCTTCCTCTAGTGTCTACAACGCCAAACTGACGGGCGACCCTGAGAAGGATGAGCTAATCCTTGAAAAGTATGTTGCTGTGTCACCCTTCACGATCCTGAACACGGGTTCCGCTAACGAATACCCAATAGGGCCCGCATCGAACAGGAGCGTCTTGAAAAGAACAAGGAGCGGCGTAAGAAGCGAGAGAAGCAAAAGAAGCTCCAGCAAAAGATGCGCGAAGGAGGTGATGCCTCTGTTCTCGATGAGGACTCGCCAGAACCCTCCACCGAGAAGGTCACCGGCACCACGAGGAAGTGCGCTAACTGCGGCCAGGTCGGCCATATCAAGACAAACAAAAAGTACGTATGCACTGGATGTCAGAGTCACTTTGACGATGGAGTCAGTTCAGGTTTTATGGTTCTCCTGACTGCCAGTCTGCCAGTGGCAGCGCGATTGGCAACCAGCAGCAAGCGCTGCTGCAACAGCCTCGCAGAAGGCCCCCCAAAAATCCTTTAGCTCCTCCACGGAGAAGGACCCTTCCCAAGCACAGGTCCATGTCCGAGCCGAGCACGAGAGACTCGTTCTTTGACCCAAGCAAATGGGACATGACGACTTTCGGCCGCACGATGGATGATATTCCCACAGGTCCTTGTATTGCAAAGGCCTATGAAGACAGCCTACCAAAGGAACATTAGGCAGGTTACCGCCTTTTGGACTTTGAGGAAGGTGTCAAGTGCTCCTCTATGGTTCGTGGAAGCATCATCCGGGACTTGCTTGGGAAGTGGTAGCGCTCCGCTCCCTCTATCCTCTTCTGGTTTCGTTTTCCCTATCTTATTTTCTCCCCTTATTCTCTCTCTCCATGGAAGATAGTTGTCAACTTTTAAATGGCCAGATTGCTAACGATCAATCAACCTAATTCAGGCTTTGCCCGCTTCTTAACGGCTCACGTCCCCAGAACCAGAACCCGGATGACGCTGCTAGTTTGGGGTCGACCAATGCCCCTGTTGCCGCCAGCTTTATCAGCCTTGGTTAAGTAAACGACTTACACCATGTGGCAGCCTAGCTGAGTCGAGCTTTATTTGGGGGATATGTGCTCAAAAGACACACGACACATCATTATCAGTTGAAATGTGGCTTGACGGAAATGGTACGGATTCATGGGGGAGTTCAAGGTGCCTGCACGCATGTATTGGGTATGGGGGGTACCATCTTGTACATCAACTGCTTCGGTTGGTGGCAAGGGCCTGCCTTCATGCCAGGCAATCGAGACGGATTCGCTTTTTGGGAGGGTGAACTATTTGACAGCGCTTATGGATCGCCATTCACTGCTCCTTTTTTTTTTTCCAAGGCACTTTGTCACTGGTTGGGTTACTGGCAGCATGGTTGATTATTTGGATTACCACTCTTTCTGACGGTCTGCTTATCGGACCGTCTGTTGGCGGCGATCCGGGAGGACAGGAGGATTTAAGTAATAGGGTGGGATTTGGATGGCCATCACAGGATGATACCACTTGGTCTTTTTCACTAAGCTGTGTATCAATTGAGGAGCGGGATCATCGGTCTCTCTCCTCCTTACTTGCTTCCTTACTCTGGCATCGCATCGCATGACATGGGCAGGGTTGAATGGAGAATGGATCAACGGATGAAAGGGTTTGGTTTGGGTTGGAGGACGGTTCATCAAGGGGTTTACGGGTCAACAAACATTGGCTTCCATGGCGTCGTGAATAAATCATACCATATATGGGATACTTGGGTGTAGTGTTTAATCAACTTCAGGCTGTTGCCGCCTGGGTGCCGGGCTATACTTGGTGCTATCCTGTTCGGTTTGGCGAGGATGAGTCTGAGTCCGATGACGTGGTCCGCTCTTTCGTGCTGACAGCAGCGTCTGCTCCTCTCTAAAGATGGGATGTCTGTCTATGTACATCCACTTGGCAGTCGGATTCTCGCATCACTTCTTGTTCCAGTCTGCTGCTCTCTGCTCTCAGGGACTGTTTCATGATATGTTTAGTTACGGAGATTTACAGAGGGAAGAGCCGCATTCCATTCCCGAGTTAAGGGCGGGACGAGCTGCCAAGGCGGGCAGGATACTAGGTTTCAGAAAGCAGTGAGATCCGTTCCTGCATCAAAAGCTGCAAGAGACAAGCAGTGGGGAAACAATTCGAAGTTACCTGTTCTAGTCCGGTTGGAAAGAATGCCATGCGACGTTGGGAACGAGCCACAATATTGACTCGGTTCTTATATGGATATTGCTTCCAGAACTACTAGAGAGTTTTAACTTTTTTTTTCAGCGATTTAGCTCTGTTTGGATCCTCCGAGGCATGGTTGTTTGGACCCATTTTCATGGGAGTCATTGATTCTAAACTGCAAGTTTGCAGAGTGACCACCGTGCTGTGTACACTCATGGTGGGGCAAACCGGCGCAACTCATTAAATCGTTATGCTTTGGGCATCTTGACGCGCTTAACTACTTTACGGCCAGCCAAATCTGACCAGTTCTGTCTCGTCAAGCAGAATGAACCGAGCGTTTACCGCGTCATGGAAGCGCAGTGTGGTGAGATACTACCCGTGCGCGGGAAAGCACCGGCGTTTGTGTTTGGGTATCCGTAGGTGGTATTGTTCTCTCGGATATTGGTACCGAGGATCACGTACGCCTTACGACCCTGCCACTCCTTTTCAGCCTTGCTGACGAGAGTCTAAACTTGGAGTTCAACAAGCGCAGTGTGCCATCCATTACCGGTGTGGGGGTTCGATCTGACAATCTCCTGCCATGCACCAAAATTTCTCTTTTAAACTCTGTTCAGTTGCCAATCAACTCTAACGGTGAAACGATAGTAAGAGATGGCGTACGTAGATGGATGCATGCAAGTTGCCTTGTTGGATGAAACATGCATCCTCAGCGATCGGCTTCACATAAACAGAGATCGCGGTGATGGAAGAGTGATAGATAACTTGCTTCTATGTTTACAACGACTTAATCTATCTTGCAGCTTAACCGCCGCGCCGAGAAAGAGTGGATGTGAGACGGCGCCTTTCCCAAGGCTTTGGATCGAAGCGAGTTTGCCGCAGATGGGGCAGAAGCTCTAAACTGAGCGGACAATACAAACTATTGTGAGCCTCCTTCCATTTCAGGAGCAAAGGATGCCAAATGGGATGATATGATTGAAGGCAGCACTGGCAAGGAGAATTCGGATGCGTAGCAATGTAGAATGGAATCATATGGCTTGTGCATGATAGAATCTGGATATCAACACGGTAGTGTTTTGTCCCTGTTGGTTGGTGGGAACTATCCACACATACAAGCTTGGATGATAAAAAAACATCGGCAATGCAACATTTGGATTGCTTGTCCATGTGATTCTCAGAATTCGCCGACAGAGCCCTTCGACGGTAACCGTTGTAGAGACTCATCAGATGGAGCTTTTCGGATGTGTGACAAGAAGCGTGGAGTAGTGCGGGAGCTGCAAGTGATGTTGCTAAAAATATCTAAAAATATAGCAGACGGGGAAAAGTGTGGGGACAGAAATCGGGCTAATTGTCAGTTTAGCCCAATTATCGCGAGTTTAACCCTTCCGGCGCTTGCAAGCGCCGTGCGGGCTAAATGGCGGCGGCCATTGACCAATAATCGACGAGAGGCTCGTCGGCACCCGCAGGCAGTCGGCCAATCAACTCGCGGAAGCGCAAAGCGGAGTTCTGATTGACGCGGTGACGAGCACCGATGACTCCACCTGGGAGGGCTGTGCCCGGCTGCCGCAGCCCAAGGCGTGCTGCTGCAGCGGGCAGGATGCGAAGATGGGACGACAGCGTTTCACAAGTGAGCAGCAGACTGGAGGAGGAGCGTGATTCGACCCCTCAACACCATGGGACGTCACAAACCGAGGATGCGCAACCGGTTGACCAACTGCTAGCCTCGAGAAACCCATGGAACGGCTTTTCTCTTAGCTCGACCTTTTGAACCGTTTGCTGCTCTGGATGTATCGCTACCGTTTCGAACAACATGTTGCTTTAGCAGCCCAGGAGCAACTTGCAATCGGGCTACAGGTGTGGTAAGTGCATCCAGGATTTCCACGCAGTCTGGCTAGGAAGACTGCCTACAAGCATCTTTGCGCCAAGGTTGCGGCAGAGAGCGTTCTGCTCACCTGGTAAAACGTGGCTTGCCATTTGGCCCCCAGTGTTCGTCCTTCCGAAAGACTTTAGGCAAGACTAAGTGAAGGGCCCAGTTGCTGGAATCTGTGCGAGGCTTAGGGCGATAGGTAGCGTTGACAGAAGTGTAGACTCCATCTATATCGACAGTCAGTGTTGTTTGCGATGCGGCTCTTCACAACCAGTCTCAACAGGCGGCCCTGCTGTGGGCCGAGCGTTGAAGGCCGGCAGCGGAACCCTCGCAAACGGAAGAACATCCTCCACTGTGCAGTCGGATCTGGATTGTTTGAGATTTATGAACAGCCGAGCGAAAAGGAGGGTAGACAAGCGAGGTCTTGGCTTCGACCTTGCCCAGGATGTAACCTTGTCTTCGTGCGCCCTGTGCGATTGAGAGGTCCACCTCACCAGCATCATCATGATGTCTGCGCAGCTAGTGCACATACTGTTTACATGCATCTCCTGGAGCTTTAAACTGGGCTTCCTACTCACAGGCTACTATGTTGTGTGGGCTCCAGGAGATGTGTTGCTAGAAGCTATCGAAGAATATGCGTCTTGACCGACTCCTTGAGACTGATACCGCGCGATCCAGGTTCCGCTGCTGCATTACAACCGGATCATCAGTGATCTGTGGAAAGTTCAACCGGGTATATTGATTTTGATTTCCATGTGTGCCAGCCGGTCGCTCCATCGCCGTTTCTACAGAAAATCAGCCTGTCAAACGACCTGCATCACGAGTTGCAATCTTGCAGAGTGCAGATCTCTTCGTTGTTCGTATTTCTTACAAAATTTCTCTTGCTCCGTGTGATCCCACAAAAAGGTTCACCGTCTTGTCAACAATCCGGCGAGGTTATAGTTGTCTCATCAGCGTACCTCTTAACTCCCCTTTGTTTGGAGCTTTCGTTAATGCTTGCCGAAGCCGGTGGACTCGACTCGACTGCCACACACAACGGGACTCGGACGGCCAGATCAACACAAAGCAGCCGCCGCTCTCGAAGCCTAATTTTTTGTATGCGATTTCCTGTTCGAGAAGGAAGTTCGCCTTTGTCCAGCCCCACAAGGGCGCAGCCCGCTCGGCGTGGTGGGTCTGCCAAGCCTGACTCGTGGCTTTTGGCTTGTCTGAATCGGCATGGTGGTCCCAGCCGACCCCAGGCGATGCCTTTTCAATCCCTTCCCACCGCCCGCTTGCTCGCCCGCCGCTCGCTCCCTCGTGCCCGCAGCTCCAGTGCCCACACTTCCATGCCGGGCTGCCCACTGCCCACTGCCCACACGTTCTGTCTCTTTTCCTCTGATCTCACAGTCCGGTCTATTATTAGCATCACCAGATCCAGCCTCACCTCCACGCAAACTTGAGTCTGGAAACTACACGCACAAGCGTCGCTGCAGGTACGGCGTGCCGGCGAGATACTATATCCTGGTTACTGCTGCAGCGTGCGTCCCGTCCTGCGATTAAACAACGACGCCGTCGCTCAAATTGACGTCGGTTGTTGTGCTGCTCTGCTCGGCGCGATCAGGGACAAGCAGCACGCAGCACGCAGCACGCAGCGAGCAGCAAGGCCGTGCTTATCAGCTCGACCGAGTTTATACAAAACCTCCAGCCTGCCCTGGCAGCCCTGCCCCATCATCTCATTGCTTCATCACTCGTCGCGGCAGTGGTCCTTTCTGTTCTGTTCTGCATTTCCATCATCCACATAGACTTAGACGCGACAAAGGCAGCGCCGGTCTCACGCGGCATTCCATTCCACTCCCTACCCCTCGGGTACTCGACGCCGACGCTCCCTACTCCCACCCTACTCGTTGTTCGGGGTCCCCCGCCCCTGGCTTGCCTTGCTACCACACTGCATTTACACCACGTCGCCGTCTCCTCGGCCCAGCTTGCTGCCGTTTGTGTTATTCGCCGCTGGCCGATATCCGACACTACTACTACCTACCTAGGTGGTCACTAGCATCGGCTTGCTTTTCCTCTCCTCTACCCTGCCTAGTCCAGTCTCGCTCCGTTAGGCGGTCGGCAAAATGGGTCGCAGGAAGATCGAGATCAAAGCTATCAAGGATGACAGAAACCGCTCTGTGTATGCCTCCTAGCATTCCTCAATCCCCTTCTCGACAACTGCCGCTGACTTGATGTCTCTGCAATAGCACCTTTTTGAAAAGGAAGGGCGGTCTCTTTAAGAAGGCACACGAGCTGTCCGTACTCTGCTGTGTCGATGTTGCCGTCTTCATCTTTGGCAACAACAAGAAGCTGTACGAGTATTCGTCGACCGACATGCGGGAGATGATCACACGGTACACCTATGTAAGTTGAAAATTATGCTGTTATTTGGGCTGCATGAGCATTCTCTCGGACATTGTTCCTAACTTACTACCAGGCTCTGCAGCATGGCGGGCCAAACGAACACAAGGGGCCGCAAGACTTCCAGACAGCGGCGGCAGACGACGAGGAAGAAGACGATGACAACAACAATAACAATGGCACTCCGCCCCAGAACGACACCGGAGTAGAGTCTCAGATGGTTGCCCCGCCTTTCCAGCCGCAAGCTCAGTTTCCGCCGCAAATAAGGCAACAACACGCACCTTCAATGTCTCCGCCAATGCCCAACGGTGCTGTCTTCGGGGCCCATCCTGCAAACGCTCCTCGTGGCCATACCCCGCAGCCCCAAATTGGCTCTCGTCCAGCATCGCGGAACGATATTCGTATTATGCCCCCGAACATGGTGACCCAGCCAGTCGTCTCTCAGGCCCCTCCTCAACCAGTGAACGGCGGGTACGCCTACATGCCGCAGCCTGCCATCTATAATCCTCAGAACACTTCGCTACCCCCTAGCATGCCAACTCATGGTCTGCCGCAACCCCATCCGCAATTCCCATATCCTCAACCAGCACCTCAACCCCCTCAGATGCAGCCTTTTGTTGAGGACCAAAGGAGGCCGCAGCCGTCCCCAGCTTTTCCTCCACCCCAAACGCAGAGCCAGCCTGCAGCACCACGGCATTCTCTTTCTCCTCCCCAGCCTCCTGCGCCACAGTTGCCTGCACAATTCCACCCGCAACCTGTAGCCCAGATGTCTACAGCTCCGTCACAGCCTCAACAACCCCCTGCTCAACTTCAGCAACAATCACAACCACCAGCTCACCAGATGCAGACCCCTCCTCAACCTCAGCAGCAATTGCCATCTCTGCTGCCGCCACAAGAGCCGTCTCACAACCCGGAGCCGACCCGGACTATGGAGCCGCCGCAAATCCAACAACCGGCTTCGAGTATGCCTCCACCGCATGAGACCCAGCCTCCTGCGCCCCTGGAGCCTAAGCCGATCCAAGAACCAGAACGGCGTCAACCAACTCTGCTGTTAGACACCAATATCAAGAGACTGCCGCCCCGTGGTCGTGGCAGCATCTTCACCCCTATCGATGAAAATCGGTCTGTTCTCTCACAGCACCTGGCCGCTTTCGCTGCGGACAAGTCAAGCCCACCAGAGCCCAAGCCTCAGCCTGTCAGCTCGAGCGGTTCGAACAACTCTTCTTCGCCGTCGAATGCACAGCGCTCCAACCCACAGATTGTGCAGCCTCCTCAGATCACTAGGACAAGCTCACTTTCCTCGACCACAGAGACTGTCTTCACACCCCCATCCCGGTCAAACAGTTTACGCACTGGAGGCCCACTTGTACGGCCCCGGCTGAAGGTGCAGATTCCTGATGAGTCGGACAATGGCAGCGTGACAGGATCGGCATCCCCTAAAGGCACGACAACGACCAATGATGCGACATCACAACCATCCAGGCTCACTCACTGCTCCACTGTCGTCCTTCCTCCGCCGTCTCCGTCAGCTTCTGCTCTCCTCTCGGCCGGCGCGACTGGTCCGCCCAACCCATTTGCGCGCCCCCTGCCGCAGCAGAACAGCAATCGCGACAACATCGATACGCCCGTCTCGGCTCTTCCGTCTCGTTTCCTCAACACCGATTATCTCCCTAGCCCAAGCTCCTTCTACCCTGAGTGGAACCTTCGCGGTAGCGATAGCAACACGCTGCCGAGCCCTCTAAACTTTGCCACTCCCGTGGTCGGCACGGGCCCGTCGTTCCTGCGCGACGACCCGGCACCGCCACCAAGCCTGCTGAAGAGGAAGAGCCCTGAGATTTCGGGGTCAAATGGGAATAACGGAGGTGAGGGGTCCAGTGAGGGGAATGATGCGAAAAGGTTGAAGGTGGAAGCGCCTTGAGTGGGGCTCCTATTTATATAGGTCTGAAAGACCTAGAAAAGAGGTGTTCTTTCGGTTGTACAATTTTCTTTGGAGAGGTGTTCTTTCGGTTGTACATTTTTTTTAATTTTTTTGGGATTTCTGACATACCCCCGTTCTTGAATACGCATTTCGATGCATATGGTATATTGCGGAAAGACACACAATTGGTTGGTGTTTTGACTCATTGGGCTGGCTTTCTTCTTTTCATTTCTACATACATTTTTGGTTGGTAGGATTCGGGTGTAAGCTATTAGCTTGATTTTGGGTAACAAAAGGCGATGGACGTATGGATTAGGGCATAGCCAAGCGGGTATTATATTGGCTCTTCTCAATGGGAATTCTGGAATTGGACAGTTTGTTTTGACTAGTTTGTATAAGAATTCGAGTGTTTTTCGTTTCAACTGCGGAAGTGTTAACCGCTTGTTTGAATGCTCCTGACTAATGTTGCGTGGGCCTCGTATTATGAAGTTTCGTCTGTAAGGTGCCTGTATGCATGCTTTTAGTCCATTCTGGATATTAACACATCTGGCTTCATGGTGCAAGTATACGGAGCTCCGCCAAAATCAAATCAACGGGTATCATTGTCTTGTATGCTTTCATGTGTTTTGATCGCACAACTCCACATTGCAAGCAACTAATCGACCTCCAATGACAATTTGGTGGGGATCGACATCTTTAGCCGAACTTGTCATGCTTGCTCTTGACCTTGATATCCAGCAACTTCTCATGATAATCGCCCTCCTTCCTTGCGCGCCTCAACATCTTGACTTCCTCGTCGGTCAGCTTCCTGCCGGCAGCCTCTTCCAACTCGCGGCGGCTGATGACCCGCTCTTTAAGCGCCTTCTCTTCCTTGGTTTTTTGGACGCGCGGCTTGAAGCGAGCCTGCATGCGGATGCGTAGCGTCGTGTGGAAGGTCACGTCAGTCTCGTCGCCACGGACCTCATACTGCTGTTTCTTGGAGTTAGGCGTCTCCCGCACAGTGACAAAAGTGTCGCGCTGCGTCTGGAGCTGGAATGTGCCTGGTGCGTCGGGTGTCGAGATGATATCCCATGTTTCCAGGGGGGAGACGGCGTCGGCCGTGGCGCTCAGCACGCCGATCTTGTCGCAGGAGAGGTATCTGCGGTTATGATGTCAGCGCTGTGGTGGCCAGAGGAAAGGGGAAAATGGACTTAAGCGAGGGAGAAACTCACTTCCCGTGATGCCCTTTCAACCGGAAGTGCTCTGTCCCGGGGATCTTGTTGGCTACCCACACCTGACGCACATCATGCGGCTCTGCGCTAGACGGGTTACCGTCGACGATGTTCTCAATGACAATGGTGAAGACCTTGCCATTGGCGTCGCATGACAGCGCCGATGGAGGATCGGTCGGCAGCACGAGCATCACCGGCCCGGAAATGTCGGAGGGCACGTCGGCTGAGACCCAGCTGTCATCGGCTTCCGGTTCGACGTCGACGGTGTCGGCCGAGGGCTTTGCTGCCTTGGCTTCTCGTCCCGGATCGTCATCGTTGACAGCGCGCTTGCGCTTCTTGGGTTTCTTGTCGCCTTTGAATGTCAGAGGCTTGACCATTGTGAAGGGTGATAAGAGGATGCCGTGTCTTCGATGTTGTCAAGATGGAGATGAGGCTGAGGTCAGCAAGCGAGCCTGGAAAGCTAGACACGCGCAAGCGCGTTTGATTGGGTGCCAAGCTTCTGCGGAGCCTTCGATAAGCGCAAGCGCCAGCCATCCCCATATTCCGGGGTCCACATGTCCACATCTACGGACCCACTGCAGCCTTGCGCTGTCGTCATGCCATCTGCCACCTTCCAGGTTCAGCAAGTCAGGGGGCCTTGAATGCTTGGCATCGGCGAGCCCCGCCATCAAGGACATCATGAGGGGCTCAGAGGGGAAATATGGGGGGAGAAGAATGAAGCCGACCCGGGGCACCACAGGGTCGCAGATAACTACCTACCGAGGTATCCTGCCGGTGCTGTTTCATGTGCTGATCTTCTGTACTTTTCTTTTGTCCCTTCACTTAGTCTGCGAGAGTAGTGAATACTTACACGCTCCCACACTCCTGAACAACCTACACCATCAGTACATTCGTACCGGTATCCGTGTGACCGTGTCTCCATGGCTCCCATCGCTAAGGCCGTGACGGTATCATTGCAAGAGCTCAAGGACGGTATGAAACTATGATTATGAATTGTTGACTTCATCCGCACCCTGAATATACAGTAAATCAAAATGGTTGCGCTGGACATCACTCTTAACCAACCACTCGTCCATAGGGACGGTACCGTTCGAGACGCTCTGCGAAGCCTTCGGGCCAGAGTCGCTGGGCATCCTGCTGGTCAAGGATGTTCCTCCTGATTTCGGCCGGCTGAGGCACCATCTCCTCTCGTATGCGTCGTATCTTGGAAACCTACCCAAGTCACAGCTGGGTGAGCCGTGTCCTTCCTTCGTCTGCTTTTACCCCAGAAGACAGACTGGTACTGACGCTCTGCAGACAAGCTCGAGAATGAGAAGGCAAAGTACCTTATCGGCTGGGCCAAGGGCAAGGAGAAGCTCCGAGACGGGCAGATCGATGACCGCAAGGGGTCCTTCTACGCAAACTGCGCTTTCTACGTCGACCCATCCCTGGACTGTGCCGTGCCAACGGCTCAGTTCAATCCAGAGAGTTTCCCAGAGTACCTCGCGCCAAACGTTTGGCCAGGAGAAGATACTCTGCCGGGCTTTCGCGAGACCTTTGAGCAGCTGTGCCGCCTGATCATCGACGTAGCCGTGCTCGTCGCCCGTGCCTGCGACCGGTTCGCCGAGCGCGAGATCGAGGGGTACCCAGCCGGCTACCTCGAGAAGATGGTGAGCACGTCGACGACGACTAAGGCCCGGCTGCTGCACTACTACCCAGCCGATCCGACCGGACAGCCATCCCCGCTGTCCATATCAGACGCCGAAGCCAACGACGGCGCACCCGACCTAGATGACTGGTGCACCACGCACCTCGACCACGGCTGCCTGACTGGACTGACATCTGCCATGTTCGTCGACGAGTCCAAATGGGACCCGACCATCGCAGCGCCCGAGATTGATTCCGACACGCAAGGCCAGCGCCAGCTCCCGCTAATGCCTCTCCCCGAGCTCGATGCCTCGCCGGACCCGGCAGCCGGACTGTACATCAAGTCGCGGACTGGAGAAACTGTGCAGGTTCGCATTCCCCGCGATTGTATCGCCTTCCAGACGGGAGAAGCGCTGGAGCGCATCACGGACGGACGCTTCAAGGCCGTGCCGCACTTTGTGCGCGGGGTCCGCGCCGCGCTGAGCGAGGGCCGCATCGCGCGCAACACGCTGGCCGTCTTTACCCAGCCAAATCTGGGTGAGGTGGTGGATCGAGAGACAGGACTGACATTTGGGGAGTTTGCGCGCCAGGTTGTCGAGAAGAATACCGTTTACTAGTATACTAGTTGTAGATGGTAGGAGTACGTATCTGTGTTGTAGGCTGTACATCCGTAGCTCAGTTTCTATTGTCCATGTCAACAAAGCTTTGAAAGCTGCAAGTAAGGTACTCCGTTCCTGGGTAGGTAACCTGCCTGCTCTGCGAGACCCCCTGCCCGACTCTTGCCGTCGCCGGCTTGGCAATCGCCCGTGGCTCCGCTGCGCCGTGCATGATCCGCGCGTTTTTTTTTCCCGCGTCGGCCGCGAACCAGCCCCGGGGGGGCCCTTGTCTTGGAGGACCCAGTTGCCGAAGTCACCGGCTGGCGCGTTGAAATTGCCCTCGACCTGGCACTGACGTCCCGCAAGGGTCTCAAGCCCACCAGCCAGCCGTCCATTCCTTTTCTTCAACCCTTTACGTATAGAATTATAAAAATCGAGCCCCCCTCCTCCCCCTTTCCCCCCCCAGAG
>JAAFKN010000057.1:0-26309 GCA_011800035.1 Thermochaetoides dissita | reverse complement strand
ACACAGCGATGTGCCAAAGAAGAAACATCACATCCATCAGCCTCTTATCAAACAGGTACGTTCAGGGGAGTCTGAACAGTCTCTTCCCAAATGCTGTCCCCCAGGGGCAGCAACCCCACGTAGGTTGATATCTGTAGTAGGTATGTATGAATCACAGGACGACATGCCTCCTTCTCCTTTCCACTCCCTTTCCCTGCTAGATCCTGCTCTATGCGTCATCTCAAACCGACCAATCCCCAAGCTGGCTGAATCACAGGTAAATTAGAGGAAGTAATCGGGGGTCCCTGCGACAGGAGTCAGTCAAAATCTGTAAAGCAGACAGAACAGTGTTGACGTTGGGTGCCATACTCCTTGAAACCATTGGCTCGCCAGCTCTCGGGCAAGGATCGAATTGCAAGCTGCAAGTCTGGTTAGGCAGAGACTTCCCTAAAACAAGGGGCAGAATCGGAAAGCCTACAATGTGTATTTCAAGTGTTCGTCGATTTCCATGATGGCTGCCTGGTTACCGCACCTGTAGCAGTAATTTGGAGCTTTAAAGTCATTAGTCTTTGGGTACGGTCATGCCTCATAAGAGCAGACAACAGAACATACCCGAAAAGATGGTGACCACGTTCCGATCCTGCGACCAGTTGTACCCTTCCATTACGAGCTGATGTGCCCGGGCAATCAAGGTTAGGCCGTTGTTGTGATTGAATGCCTCTGATATATCCTGGCCGAAGGTGTACCCCGCGCCGCGCGGCGAGATACCCCAGCCGCAGCGGTCGTCAGGGTCAGACCACAGCAGGTCGCACATAGGGCCCTCATGAGGCACCTCCTGGACACGGTCCAGGGCTCTGATGTTGTCAAGGGTATCAATGCTGGGGGACAGGCCGCCGTGCAAGCAGAAAATTTGATTATCAATGAGGGCGGTCAGAGGGAGGTAGTCGAAGAGGTCGGTGAAATACTTCCACACGTTCGCGTTGCCGTATTTGCGAAGGCACTCGTCATAGAAACCATAGACCTGTGTAATCTGCCGGGACTCGTGGTTGCCGCGCAGAATCGTGATGCGCTGCGGGTAGCGAATCTTAAGACAGACAAGAAGGGTGACGGTCTCAACCGAGTAGTATCCCCGATCAACATAATCCCCTATGCGGATATTGCAATCGTCAGAAAGGTCTGCCACTCTTCCCCTCTCTCCCTCCTCCCCAGCTCAGCCAAAAGAAAGTTCTATCGCGTACCCATGAAGAGGTAATTCGTGTCCGGGTTAGGCCCGCCAATTTTAAAGAGCTCCATCAAATCATGGAACTGGCCATGGATGTCGCCACAGACCGTCACGGGGCATTTCTTTTGTTTGGAAGCAATGATTAGTCTCTGTAAGGAGCCGCAGTCGCGTCGATTGGGCCTCGGCCAGCAAGGTAAAGACATACGACAGGTTGTACATTGGACTCTTCTTGCAAGACTTCGCGCGCCTGGAACGGAGAGTCAGGTTAGCATGGGCTCGGCTTCGACAAGCTGCGGGGGAATGGCCATAGCGCGTCAATCGGGAGGACACGAGCGCCGGCAGGTACGTGGCCAGGGAAGAAGGAAGATCGGAGACACGGTGCAGAAGGCGATGCAGCGGCCCTCGAGGGAGATGGGGATGGACGCGCGCCGGAGAGGGCGAGGGTCGGCGATGGAGGAAGCGGGGAAGCATGCGGACAGGTGGTGAGGCGGAGACAGACCTTCTCGCACAGCCTCTGGACATCGGACTCGCTCAGCTGCTTGCATTGCATCAAACTCTCAATCCAGCCATCAAGAGTCGGAATGCTGGTCGGCTCGACATTAATCGGGCCAAGGTCTGGCGGGATGCGCCCGACCTGGACGTCCTCCATGTTGGTATCCATTTTGGGCCCGAGCAGATGGGTGGTGGTGCTGGTGTCGCGGGACTCGGAGCAAGGCTATACAAGGGTGGGCCCGGCGGTCGCAGGCGCAGAGGCAGGAGGACTGGAATGTGGTGAATCGGTGCTTCGGAATGGCAAGGCAGGGCAATGCTGTCGAACTGTCGTCGCGAGATGCGTAGGGGAAGCAATGACGTTTGTGTCCACAGGCACGGTTTGGGTGTAATCCCCGGAGCGCGGCGCGGGTCCAGTTCAAGCTTGTAGGCACGGGTAGTGAGTGTACGGTTGTAGGTTGTAGGTTCTGGGTCAAAATTGGGCAGGTGGGCGGCGGGTGGGCAGGTCAGGTCGCCAGTCGCCGTTCGCCAAGCAGAACGCAGAACGCAATCCTAGCTCGCGCTTGCTCTCACGCTTCCACTCAGCTCTGCAGTCAGATGGCCGAGTGAAAAAACGGCGAGGAAAAAAGGAAAAAAAAAAAGACCAGAAGGGATCAAAAAAAATCCCCGCAGCTTCTAGTGAGACCAGAGAAACCAAATCGCGCCGCTGTCGCAACAAGCTGGATGGAAGTCGAGGGCTCGCAGTGAGGAGTACAAAGTGCAGAATGTATACGCAGCGTGGATGTGGCAAGATGAGATGAGGAGAGGGTTGGATGAATGAGTGGATGATTATTGTGGACTGCACACTGCGCACTGAGCGCTGCACACCAGTGGGCTTGCCCATGGCGCGGGTGTCCAGGACCCAAGTGGTGTTCTTCAGCTTCCCTGCTTCCACTCTCGTCGCACCCTTGCCCGCTGCCGTGTGGCCACTGTCCCCCGGTGGTCCGTGCAGCCCCTTTCCCCACCGAATCTAACTGGGCAGCTGAAGGCTCGGCGCTCCATCCAAGGCTGGCGGGCGGTCAAGCTGCCCTACCCACCAGCCTGAAGGCCCAGTGCTCACTGGCTGGGCGGGTACCAGCATGAAGGTGGGGTAGAAGGCAGGAAATAGGGGTAGGTATCTTACATCTCTACTTCGCAAGGTCTCAGGGGTCGTTTGCTCAAAGTCTTCGTGGAATCAGAGAAACGCAAACAAGATCGACACCAAATGCATGCAAGTAGGTACTTATTTGATGATACAATCCAAAACAGACGCTCTGCTCTTTGTATATACCTCTCCAAGAAGCTCACTCCGTCATGGCCCAAACACATGGGATGTTTGTATCCGTATGTAGGACCTTGTCATGTTCCCCGCAAGCAGGCCATCCTCCCTAACCTCAAGTCAAAATACGTCGCGTCGCGTCAGACTGCTTAGCGTTCAAGGCAGTCCCAAGCCCACGGGGGCATTTGCCTGCCCGTCAGATGCTGCAACTGTACCTGTGCCGGTACGGAGGCTCCGCCCGACGAGATTCGTGAAATCCAAACCAACGTCGAGCAACATGCCGGCATGCTCTAGCGCAGCGTCCAAGCATCGAGTCCACACCTCACTGCCCTCCTCCTCGCCGCTGAGCTGCCGGGACAGGATCGAGTTGAAGGCATCCACTTCCTCCTTCGCCCACTTGACGCAGGCGCTCATCATGGGCGCTGGAAAGCACGCCTGGAAGCAGCTGACCGTGTTGCGGATAAGGGTGAAGTAAACAAACGCGATCTCCCAGATGTACTGTTCCAGGCTTCCCTGGAAGATACATTGTCTGTCTGCCGTTAGCTCCTCCTGGTACTCTAGACTTTACAATATCATATGATTATGTGCTTACCTGGATCGCTTCTGGATGATTTCGCTGCGGGCCTCCAGATAGGCCTCACGAGCCCGGTCCTCAAAGCCCAGTCGGGTCAACCATGAAACGTTGGCATTTGTCTTGACCTTCTGATTATGGGTAGTGACAAGCTCCCGGATCAGCAATGCCGCCAGCTTCATCCGTCTCTCGTCAACCTTGAACGAGATGAAGTCTTGCGCAATTGCGTTGTGCTTCAGTCCCTGTGCAAGGTTCCTGAGCTTCTCGATGCGGGCAACGGCCGGTTCAATCTGCTGGAGCGCAATGTTGATATCAAGCTCATCCATCTGGCTCTCTACCCAGCGCAGATTTTGTTGTTTGCCGTCCACCTCGATAAGCATGTCCTTGATGTCGGACAAGGTCTCAAGGAGCTCCGTTTTTTGCAGCAGGCCGGGGTCGCGCGAGGCAAAGTAATTAATAGTTTCCTTTGCCTTATTAGTCGCCTCCCGTTCTGACTGGAGAGTTCTCCGCAGCTCTTCGACCTGCTTGCGAATGTTGAGCAGCAGTGACGCCTTTTCAGGGTCCTCTGGCTTTTCAGTTCGGTATATGAATGACTCGTTGCCGCCGCCGCGGATCATGATGGCATCAGCAAGCTTGTTCCTACCACTAGAGGAATCGCTCGGCCCAGCCATATCAACAATTTCCACGTCCAGAAGATGCCAGCAACGATCAGCAACCAGCTTTGTCATCGGTGCACGTGAATCGCTCGGGGCGTCCACTTTCCTCTTCTTCCGTGAAGCGATCAGGATGTGGTCATTGAGCAAGAAGATCTGCATTGCTCGCCTCGACCGGTAGGTAGCATTGTCCAGCTCTACCCACGGGCCGGCATTTTGAACAACATGGCGCCCCGGCGAGTTGGGAAGAAATTTTTGTGAGCCCTCGACGGTCTTGTACAGCGCCTGCATTTGGGCGCTCCAGAGAGCAGTTCGATCGGCAACTGAGCTGCGCTTTTCCCTCTTGCTCAATCCCATGGGGATATCACCATCGAAGCCATGGCCTGCAACGGTGTTGGAAGCCGACCGGAGAGCGGTAGTGTTGGCTTTGAGCTCGGCCATCAGGTTCCGAAGCGTCCGCATTTCATTCTTCAACTTCTCTGCTTCCTTGCTGATCTTGATGAATTGTGTACGGTTTTGGTAGACGCTCTGCTGGAGGTCGGCAGATGCTCGGCTCTTGAGGTTTCGTAGAGCAGCCTCATAGTCGCGGATTTCGTCCTCGGTAGCTTCGCTGAGTATGTTGGCGACGTACTGGTCGGCAGCGAGCGACGGGTCTCGGAGAGCTTTGATGTCCACCGGAATGCCTGATCCGCTTCCGCCTGCACCTTCAGCCCCGGCTTCTCTCCCATCTCTCGACGGGGGCGCGCGACGGTCCTGATTCTGGGCTTGCGCATATCTCTCAATGCTCGGAAGTGATGGCACCGGGGGAGGTGCAGCGGCGGAGGGATCAAAGTCGGCATTGAAGCGGGTCGAGTAGCGACGTTTGACTAGATCTGACGTCTGCAACACACATGACGGTTACATCGCTGCAAGTCGATATATTGGATACAGGATGGTTGAGCACACCTTTGCGCTAGCCTGAGGAGGAGGACGAGGCCGAGGAATTGGGGCCTGATCGGCAATAGACGGACCTGGGGGGCCGCGTCCGCTTCCATCATCCTGGAGGATGGGACCGGAGATTTTTAGCGGGCGGTTCTTCCTTTTTCCTCCGCTCCTCAGCGAAATCTTGGACCGTTCTTCCGACATGGCGGCGGGTTGGGATCGCGTGATCTGCCGCGTGTAGTTGGGGATGGGGAGATGGAACTCAACGCCTGGAGAGTTAGTTTTGTGAGTGCGCCCAAAGTTTTATTGGCCGTCTTGAGGATGCGTCTCGCCGTGGCCGACTTGAAGGTGCTGCAGCCGCAGCTGTGGTTTGCACAGCTTTACAGGTGAGGTTGTTTGTGGACGCGGGAGTGGTGGGACTGAACAGCTTCAGGTTGCGAAGCTCGGCGGCGATGGGTCAGTCCGCGGGTGCTGCAGCAGCAGATGCGCAAAAGTGTCCTGAGTGACCCCCCAAAAGCATGCAACTGGCGCTGGAACTGCAGTGGAACAATAGAGGCAGCGGGCCCCTTGACCTAGCATCGCCTGGACCCGTCAGGTCCCAACCTGGAAACCGCCCGCTTCAAGGTCGTCCACTCGCGGGGTCAGAGGGCTAGCCAAAGGCGCATCCCTCTGTGTGGGACACACCGTGGATGGGCTAAAAGCGTGGGTCGCTTCAGCCGCGTGCCCTGTGCGCCACGACAGCGCGGCGCTGGGCGGTGCTGGGCGTTTGGTGTGCTGCTGGCGGGCCACGGCTGCTCTGGGGGCTTGGCACGGACGTGTGGGGCTCGGCCGGCAACGGGATCCAAGCCTGGACAGGGAAAAAATTACAGCGGCTCTCCGAACGACCGTTGAGCCTTTCCAACACCAGAACATCGTCCAGCGCTTGCTGCCCTATCCGTCCATATAACGCCCCGAATCTCCCTCGCCCTGCGTCCAGCGTCTGCGATTCTTGTCTGCGTTCTGCTTTCCGTTTCGAAGCCGGTCCCGCCATCGACAACCCCACTTCTTTTCTATCCTTGATTCATCGCCGCGTCTGCACACTGCACATCGCCAACCATGTCGTCATCACCAAGTCCTGCCGTTGTTGCAACTGCCGCCGTCGCTACCCTCGCGGCCGGTTTTCTTGGTATGCCTGCTTTCTGCCTCACCCGTGGCCGAGTCTTTCTGCCATCGAAATTGACCTCACGGACCTGAACTCGTTCTGACCTGTGTCTCCTCCCACCTCCAGCCTATGCCGCCTACTTCGACTACCAGCGGCGCCACAACGCCGAGTTCAGGAGACAACTGCGTCGCAACGAGCGCCGGCAAGCGCGCGCCGAGAAGGATCTGGCCGAGGCCAGCGCAAAGGCCCAGCGCCAGCGCATCAAGCAGGCTGTCGACGAGGCCAAGGAGGAGGGCTTCCCCACCAGCGCTGAGGACAAGGAAGCCTTCTTCCTTGAGCAAGTCCAGGCCGGTGAGATGATGAGTGCTGATCGTACGTCTGCCCTCGGCCGTGTGCCATAATCTTTTTTTTGGGAGCCTAGGCTGACATGGTGGTTCTCTTCACAGCCTCCAAGCATCTTGAGGCTGCTCTCTGCTTCTACAGGGCTCTCAAGGTCTACCCCACTCCCGGCGATCTGATCAACATCTACGACAAGACTGTGTCCAAGGTACGAGAGGCACTCATGCGGCTGCCACGAGTCTGTTTGTCCTTATGCTTACACCTGGCTTGTAGCCTATCCTGGATATTCTCGCCGAGATGATCGCTTATGACTCCAGCCTGCGGATTGGTACCGCCTACACGGGCCCCGCCGGCGTCGACGTGGCCGACCTGATGCGCGAAATGGGCGCTGTTCCTGGTGTTGGGCTGGACTAAAGCTAGTGTAGTCAACCTAGCCCAGACCCACTTCATACCACTTCACCTCAACCCCTCCTCTCTCCCCCCCTCGTCCAATACTCAACCTCAAACTTGCTTCTTTCCCTAGGGTGTATGTGCGTCGCAATCCGAACACTCCTCCCCAGTGGAACTACAGGCAAAATCCGACTTCGTCTTTCTGTCGCTGGCACGGGACAAGTCAGTCAGTTAATCGGGCAGTCTTCATGGATATGGGAACGTCGTAGCTCTGACTCTCTCCCACTAATCCACATGAACGAACTTCACATGGTAGTGGCTGTACGATATGTGGCATGACCCCCTCGCTTCCTACTGCTGAGGGAATATGGGAATCATTTCTCGTTTTGTCGTTCGGTTGAGACATGTAAAAGATGTATGATGTATATAAATCGGATCAGGAGGGTGGCAGCATGGTTTGGGGTTGCTTTTGATTTAGGTAATGAGATGCGTACTCACAACACGCTCCCATCAGCCAGAAACAGAACACCTATGTCACGAGAAGTGACATTGTATAACTGAGTTGGATCAAGTGTAATATTTTGTGTTATCATCACAATCTTAACAGACCTTTCCTCGAATGAGATCCCCAAGTAAACTAGATCCGATATGGCTCAGTTGCTTTCTGTCTTACGCCGCAGCCTCGATCGGCCGCCCCTTCTTGTCCACTCTCTGATCGCGTGGATCGAACCCTCCATTCCCCCACAACGCCCATTCAGGAGTCGGAGGACCCATGTAGTCCTCAGGGCTAAATTCTCCATCTGGGCCCTTCTCCTCCACCAGTTGGAAGAACTTATCATAATCAATCAGCGTGTGCCATTTACCGTCAACCTTGAACCGCTCGCTGGCCAAGAGAATGCAGCAACTGTGCGCATGCTCGGCCGCAATACCATACGCCAGGCCGCGCTTGTGCAAGGCTTTCTCCAGGGTGACAACGAAGTCGCACACCTCTTGATAGAAAGGCACGTTGGCCATGGTCAGCCCCGCGCTGCTGGACGCGGACGTGCCGCAGTACGTGACACCCTTGATCTCGACGAAGCAAGGCAGGCCCCGCTCCACCAGATCGGCGTAGCCCTCGACCTCGTCCTCGATGTTGAAGCCCTTGACCAGGGTTAACCGGAAGACCGTCCGCTGCCGGAAGCGGCGCTCGCGAAGGATATCAAGGCAGCGCTGGAAGCGCTCCCAAAAATCGCGGTGCAGGGGTCGATCGATGCGGCGGAGGGACTCGCGGTTGGATGCGTCGATGCTGACGTAGAGTTGTGTGACGTGCTGCAGAGCGGCAAGCTGGTCCGGGTGCTGAGCGTTGCAGACAAGGAAGGATGAGATACGCTCAGAATGAAGCAGGCGCAAGAACTCGTTGATGTGTGGGTAGAAGATGGGCTCGCCGACCAGCGAGAGTGCGCAGTGCCGGATGCGCATTGCTTCTGCAAAACGCTCCGCTCGCACGCCGGGCACACCACGCATCATTTTGATCTTCTTGTAGTGCTGTTCCTTGACGCCGTTGAAGATAAGATCGGGAGGGTCAACAACCCATCGCCAAGTAGTGCCGACAGGGTTGGTGCCATGACGCCAGCAAAAGATGCACTTGTTAGAACAGGAAAGGGATGGTGTTGTTTCCATGCATTGATGCGAGTTAATGCCGTAAAAGGAGAACTTGTAGCAGGAGCCACGGCCGCGGAGGGCAGACTTTGTCCAACGACAAATCTTCACCCCGGAATGGGACCCAACGATGGAGTATCCCTGCTTTGTTAGGGCCGTATAAGTGGGTGAATTCTTGGGTACCATCTCCTTGACAGTAGTCGTAGGTTTCTTTGTCCCCAATGACTTCCCTTCTGTGGTGAAATCAATCGCAAGGGGCGCCTTGCTCCCTTGTTTTTTTCCGGAGGAGCCATCAGCCTGCGAGAGCTCCAGGATTCGACCGATGTCCTCGACATCCTCAATGCTGCCAGATCCACGCGACTTAGAAGACGACTTGAGTTTAGGTCCATCTTCTATGAACAGCTCGCCGTCATTATCAACTTCACCATCATCACTTTCTATCGGGTCTCCTGAGCCAGGGACACCCTCACCTAAGCTATCGGTCTGCTCGAGTTGCCTGAGGACGTCGACCACTCCAGACTGCCATTCGGCCAGTCTATCTTTAGCGTCACGCTTCCAATCTCCCATCCCCAGGGGGAATGCGCGCTTCCGACCACTCAGCTTTGCCATCCACTTATCGACCTCCTTGGCCTGAAAACAGAAACCTTCCTCTTCAGTGGGCCAACCCTCCCTATCGCCAAAGCCAAAAACAGAGTAGCCGAGAATCGGAGCTAGAGGCGACGTGTCGATACGGAAGTCGTGGTGTGTCTCCTTGAGATGTTCAAGGAAGTTGTCGTTAATGCTGTCGATGTTGTAGCTTGGAATCAAGAGAAGATAGAAGAAGCCCACATCTGCGCCCTCAGACTTGGGGGGAGTGATGAAGTACTCGTCATAGTCGATCTCGGCCAGGTCCAGAACCTTCGGCTCTAGAAACCAGCTATCTGATTTGCCGCTTGCCTGGCACCCTAGAAGCTTGCCTAGCTGCTGGGTAAATAACCTTGCGGTCTTATCGGTACTGGCTGTTAAGGAGGAGAAAAACACGAGCACCTGGATCTTCCGGCGCGTTTGAACCTCGGGGTTTGGGCTGCCATGGCCTTTCTTCGTAGGGCCGCCCTTAATCCTTTTCGGCCCTTGCTTCGGCTGTTCGGGTATCTCAGTTTGGTTTTGCGGCTGGGGTCCTGATTGCTCAGAAGTATTCGCTTTTTGATCGACCGTAACAGCGGCCGTGATCTTCCGTTTGGTTCCAAAGCTCGGCTGTTCGTTTCTAGCTCGGTACGTTTTGGAGGTCGTGGAAGGTCCTGCTTGCACTTGGCTGGGCTGAAGGTATATTCTCAGGATAGACACAACAAATAATGTTGTGATGATGATTGGCATCCGGTGTTCATGCCAGAGATCAAGCGCATCTACAGTTCACAGTTTCCGGTTAGCTGCTGCTTATTCCACAATCAACATTCAACTTCCAAGAAAACATACAATTCGCAATCTCTGAAATTACGAGGGGGGCGCTGCCTCTTGGATCCGGGGACATGACTACTTGGAGCTCCCCCTGACAGTCGTCGAAGGTTCGAATGGCTGTTTGACTGCCACCGGAGTTAAAGTTGTCGATGCCGCTAAAGGTTTTTTGGAGGCCATTCTCAGATCTCCATTCTGCCCCGCACTAAAGTTGCGCCAAGGATGCCAAGGCTGTACGGATCCGTACCCTCTCCCCACATGGGACCTCGCCTGGGTAAGCGGGGTAGGAGAGTTGCAACAAGCCGAAGGTCCCACATCCCACTTTCAAGAACCAGACGAGATATTGAAGCGCGATGAGATAACAGTCAAGACACAATTGACGGGCAAAACTGCAGGAAATCATAATTTGCATACATCGGATGATATTAAAAAAAGCATGGTTACCACTGGCAGCAAATAAGTCATATATAAATCCGTATTTATCTATCTCCACGATGATATTTGGCATTGGGGAACATTGGCTAGGTACATTCAAGACTGGCCGAAAAAATGGAGCCGTGGAAAACGATAGTCAAACAAGAACACTAATTTATAGGTTTCCAAACTTCGGGACAAATTCGTTTACCTGTCAAGATCTCCCATCGAGTGATCTGAGATCAATGACATCTTCATCCTCGTCCTTTTCCGCCTGCGGCGTCAGCCTGTTCCTCGCACCTCTTGAAGGGCCTTCCTCACTGTCCCTCGCAGACGTCGGCATAGATGCAGTCAAAGACTGGTCATCTAGGTTCTTTGGCTCCCCTTCATCCTTGCGCCCAACAATGACGTTGCCAGCGACCAGCAAGGCGGCGCCTACCCACCACAAAGGAGGCAGGGCCTCGGAGAAGATAACGGAGCCAAGGACGGCAGTGATGACGAAGTTGGACGACGTGTTCATAATGGAGACCTGTGTTGTCGAGTTACCCTTGGCGAGGGCAGCCGTAAAGAGTGTCCACATCTAAATGCCGTGTTAGGGTGTGTCTGCAGTAAGATGTGTGTCTTATGGACGAGGGAGGTGTAGCATGGTAATCACAGCATGCATGTTCCACAAGGCCCCAGATAGCAACAGGGTCCGCATGGATCAAATATGCAGGTTACAGCGGCATCTGATGAACTTACCACGCCGTTGAAGGCTAAGTTGAGGGCAAAGAAAACCTTCATCCCACAGTCAGCCATCTGCAGTGGAACGATTCACTAAGACGATCAATCCCCAGGGTACTCACAGCCCTCACAATCAACTCAATCCATCCCTCAATGCTCTCAAGACCTAACCCACGAGCAACGCTCTTCGAAAGGGTGGCCGTGAGTTCCGTAGTGGTTCTTAGCCATTTACACATCACCGTCAGTCTTCGGTTGGCTGCTCTTGTTGACACATCTCCGATGGCAAGCAAGAAAACAATCCAGTTTGGACTCACAGCTTAGCAAACACCCCGTTAAACGCAGCGCATGCCCCGCTTGCAATGGCAAGCAGGATCCATTGATTGCGATATGTCCATCTCACTCGGCCGGGTGAGGAGAGAAAAGTTTCTGACTGGCGTTGCCTGAACTCATCGTGATCGCTGCCATATTGGTTGTCAAGGAACGGCCTGCTTTCCTCATTGACGCGAGCCGCTGAGGGTGGCGAGGAGCTCATCTGGTTCTGTGATCTAGACTGTGCACACCGCTTCCTCAGGGCCTGATTGTGCGGCTGGCTCTCGGGGGCAGATGAAGATGTGACAATGGTTGGTGCTCTGCCTCTGTCTGAAAGCGGGTGCTTGGTAGACATGTTGACTGACAAAGGCATGCGCGAGTTGCGCGTTTACATACGACCATTGACCGGGCTATCATCGGACATTCGGCCTGAGGTGGAGCACGAGAACCCGCTGGTTTGGTGTTGCCGAGCAGGGGATGCAGGCCGTTGCATCCGATCAGATGCCAAGAGATGGGGGTCACAGTGGGTCAGCAGTTCAACAGAAACCGTCAGTGACGCCGCAGCCGCTGGAGCTCAACAAGGTGCACAGCCTTCTACACCCAGCCATAATATGAATGACAGAGAACAGTTCAGAACCAAGAATGTGCCCATATCTTGGCCGGACGGCCTATTGCGCTTGTTCATTATGCAGGGGTACCATTCTCAGGTCCCAGTATCTGGATGTGTCTCAAGCTCGAAAGTTTCTCTTTCTTACCAGAACGCCATAACCGCAAACGCCATCCCGATCCCACAATCTTGTCCCAGTGATGTATGTGATATCAGAACTGAAGCCCAGTCCCTTGATGAAGAAGAAAAACCAACATGATCACTGCCCAACGTAAAGAGACTCAGTGCTGTAGAATCACCTTCGCTCGCTGCCAGCCAAGACAAGGCGGAAGAATTACTGCTTCTCCTCGGCACGCTTGGCGCTGCAGCTAACAATCTTAATCTTCTCGGCCTGGATGGTCTGGCCGGCATCGTTCAGCTTGAAGTGGACGTTGCGGATGAGGAAGGTCCAGACTTCATCGCAGAAGCGATATGTATCGAGCGATCCCTACAATTCGGGAAAAGAACAAACATCACGTTAGCCTCACTCGCTTTTGAGAGGGTAGAGATGTTGTCTAATAGCTCGGGCTGGAGAGCATCCCCTGAGCTAGCAGACATAACCCTCCCCCACAACAGCAGCAACACCGTAACACCAGTAGTAATCACCTTGAATGTCAGGCGCGCCTTGACCTTCTCCGAGAGAGTCTCGGCAATAACGCGATCAAATTGGGAGAGGACTTTCATGGCCAACTGAGGATCGATCTGCTCATTTCCGATCAACTCGTCCAGCGCATCCGTCAGGGTAGCGCCAAGGCTGCCGGCCCAATGCGATGTCAGCCATCCATTCCTCTCGCGGACGTTTCACAGGTAAGGAAGAGCAAAACGGTGCATGGCAAGATGAGCCCAAAGTGATGCGAAGCAAAACAATTAAGGAAATCCAGAACGGCGCAGATGCGCCGAGTGCGCCAAACGACAGCTGGGCTCATCGGGGCGGGCGACTATACCTCCCGTGACGGTAGAGATCGTAAAAATTGGTGCCGCTGGCCATCTTGAAATTGGGAATCTTCACCGCAAATTACCTGCGGGCGAGGGCGACGTGCAGTGTGGAATAAGTGACGAGGAAGAGAGGCGGCAACAGAAACCAAAGTGCCGTTAGTTGCGCCAGGAGTTCGTTGCGGATTGAATGAGATGCAGGTTGACGTTTGCGTGGGACCGAGGCCCGCTGATTCAGATCACGTGATTGGCTTGGCGCAAGTCTTGGCGGTTGGTGGTTGACGTGCGGCGGTGCTGCTGAGGGCAAGCATCAAGACGACCAGTACATCTCTGCAGGGAGATTTGTTGTTGGAGACCAACACCTCGTTTCGTGCGCTGCAATCCACCTCCCCGACCAATTCAACGCCGACCCACGCACGACCTGTCCGAGTGCCGCGTGGAATCTAAGCCAAAATGAGCTTAAAGTACGGAGCTGGTGGGATAGCGTCGACCCTCGCGGTCATCGGAGCTTGTGAGCAGCGACCCCTCCCCTCTCGACGATGATGCCAAAGGTATGGTGTTGCTAATGTGCTTACGCAGATATGCTCTTCACCGGCAGCGGCGAAGCCTTCAATGTATGAACTTCCACTGCAAGGCGATTCCAGCGACCCCGAGTTCTCGATTCGATGCTCACCACCGAGCTCTAGGTCGGCGCATTTCTCGAGTCCGTCTCTCCCTATGCCTGGGCCGATCTGGGCATTGCGCTCTGCATCGGTCTGTCCGTTGTAGGCGCAGCATGGTACGAATCAAGCATGCCGTCATGTTTACGGAGGAAGCCGTTGCAGATTCTAATACATCAACTCAATGCAGGGGCATCTTCATCACCGGCTCGTCGATCCTGGGCGGCGGCGTCAAGGCCCCTCGTATCCGTACCAAGAACCTTATCTCTATTATCTTCTGCGAGGTCGTGGCCATTTACGGCGTCATCATGGCCATCGTATTCTCTGCCAAGCTGAACCCCTTGCAGGGCGAGGCTGCCTACTCGGGGGACAGCTACTATACTGGCTATGCCCTGTTCTGGGCCGGCTTGACTGTCGGCATGTGCAATCTCGTTTGTGGTGTCGCCGTTGGCATCAATGGCAGTGGTGCTGCGCTTGCTGATGCTGCCGATCCCACGCTGTACGTCCCCTTTCCGAAATGTGTTGCGAGACGGACAGGGCGTTGACCAGTATGCAGGTTCGTCAAGATCCTGGTGATCGAGATCTTCAGCTCCGTCCTTGGCCTCTTTGGGCTGATCGTTGGCCTGTTGGTTTCCAACAAGGCCCCTGAGTTTGGCACAACGGTATAACACGGCACCCTCTAGTCTTCTTTACTTAACAAACACGCATTCCTCCTCGAATCATCATACTACCCCTCTACCGAGACATCAGACTGCAGTAGCGAGCAGGCCTGTGTAGGTTCATGATCACCGGCGTTTTTGGGAAGATGGGCTTGGGACGGTCAGTGGGTATTGGTCGGCATCGCATCTCGGGTGTAGAAGTGTTCCATAACTGTACTGAAACGATGTTCGTCACGACGTCATATATTACATATTTGGTTTTGGCTCATTTACTTGATCTCCGGTTCACGCCTGCCCATTACTGGACGTTAGTTTGTATGCTTCCCATCAGCAGTGCCTCAACTCTTGTGCCCTTCTGTAGTGGCTCGGATCCGGAGGGCATGCAAAGCAGGGCGTTGGCCTGCTTCATGCTACCAACCCGTGAGCTCCTCTGGCCTCCTGTGCTGTGGGCTGTCAGCCTCCCATCGGGGCCAATGGAGACAACTGCCCGGTGATACTCCGGCCGGGCCTTGTCCAAAACGAAATCATGAGCGAGCGTGACGGGGACCTTGGGCAGGCCGGGAGGTGAGACGCCTGACATATGGTGCAACGCCGGCAGAACAAAGAGATGAAATGTCACCAACGCAGAGGCTGGGTTTCCCGGCAGTGCGAAAATGACTTTTGACACCCGCTCCCCAGCGTTGTTCTTGACCGGCACTGTCGCAAATGTCGTCGGCTTGCCGGGCTTCATATTGACTCTCCCGAAGTGAATCGTGCCACCCAATGACCGCTCAATCGTCGGTTTAAGGAGATCCAGCTCTCCCATGGACACGCCCCCTGTGGTGATCACCACATTGACCTCCTTTAATGCATCTCTTAACTTCTCCTCTAATGTCCTGGCCTTATCCTTCACGATGCCTAGGTCGATAACGTCATACCCACATTGCCTGACTGCTGCCATCAACGCGGGCCGATTTGTATCTCTCACCTCACCAAGCCTTAGGTCGCCCTCCTTGACATGGTCGACAATCTCGTCTCCCGTCGACAACACGCCCACTACAGGCTTCGCATACACCATGAGTTCCTTTACTCCGACACTGGCCAATAACCCAATCTCTCCTCCCCCTGAAGAAACCCTCTCTCCCTTCCTCAGTACTGTCTCCCCCTTCCTCACATCACTTCCCACCTCCCTGACATTATCCCCAGCCTTAACCCTTTCCGCCAAAATCCCAACCTCCTTCTCCTCCGTCCCATCCTCCGTCTGCGCCGCAAGCACCGTATCCTCAACCATAACCACAGCATTCGCGCCGCGCGGCAGTGCCGCCCCCGTCGTGATACGCGCAACCTGACCCTCTTTCAACTCAAACTCTTCTGTCGGACTGGCATGCGACACGCCTACCACAGGCCAGACCCCCTTGAGATCAGCCCCGGCCCCGGCCCCAGGCTGTTCTTCGCCTGACGCTGCATCCGGCACGACGACGGCATACCCATCGACGATGCTCGCCCGGAAGGCGGGGACGTCCTCGGCTGCGTGTACATCCTCGGCGGCGACGTAGCCGACGAGCGAAGGGTCGACTTTGTGGGGGATGAGAGTCGGCTTGGGGACGTGCTGGGCAATGAGGTTGAGTGCGTCCGAGACGGACAACATGGGGTAAGGGGACGAGCGATGACGATGGGTCGGGCCAAGGGATGGGTCGTTAGATCTAGGCTCGGTGCTAATGCTGGATGCTGCGGGAGTGAACGTGGGCGTGTGCCGGACGGGGGCTTGATGGCCATGAGGGCAGTGATGATGGTGATGATGGTGAGAATGGGAGTGAGAGGAGTGAGTCTTGGTTTGTGACGAAGCCATGCCGGCCTCCTGCTCCAGCTTCTTCACGCCTCCGGCATGCAAGGCCCGGGAACTAGCTCCTGCAGCCTGCAAGCAGGCATGTGGCAGGGTCTTGATGACAGCCTGGAAATTTTCCCTGGCCGCCTTAGGGGAGCCAGGCAGCGTGATGATGACCGTCTTGTTACGGACGCCGGCAACAGGCCGCGACATGACGGCAAAAGGAGTGACAGCCAACGAAGCAGCCAACATGCCGTGGACCAGGCCGGGGGCTTGCTTGTGTAGGAGTGGCATAACAGCTTCAGGAGTGTGATCCTCAACGGCAAAGCCGGTACCACCACTGGTGACTATGAGGTTCACCGGGTCGGCGGCGTCGGCCCAGAGCATGATCTGCTGCTGAATGTGGGTGACGACATCACTGACAATTTTGGCTTCGCTAACAGTCCAACGTCCGCCACCTTCCTGGTTGAACACTTCTCGGAGAGCAGCTTCGGCGGCATCTGTGGATGGATCCTGGGCTGCTGTCGTCGAGACAACCAATATGGCTGCTCGGAGAGGCGCTGGTTCTGACAACGACATGTCGTGCAGGGCGTCTACCTTACGGATATCCGTCTTCAGATATCGAGCTCGGTTCAGTCGTTCTTGACTCTAGGGTCCTGGCTCCCTTGGATTATTTTTTATGTACTTTGTTAGATCTGGTTTGCGGGTTTTGCTTGCTGGTCCGGCTTTAACAGAGCCTTAATTGAAGACAACTCTGCTTCAACCACCGGGCTAGTTTCCTACCGTACGGTTAAAAGATGAGCTCCAGTTTCGAAATACGGACAGGTTGTGGTTCTGATGATAGCGGGGCCGATCATGGCAACCCCGCGAGCATCTTCCCCATTCAGCGCCATTTGACCAATTATGTCTCCTCGGAGATAGTGAGCTTATTATGCACAGACCACCGGCAGTCCGGCCGAATCTCGCGGCTGGAGCCAACCACGGTGATGTGCAATCATCACGGAGAGCAGAGACACCCGAGTTTCTCAGCACCAACCGACGTTGAAGGCATATCGCTAGTCGTCTGTTGAGGCAGGCATCGCAGAAGAAACGTGAGATAAAGAAACTTCCAGTCCTTGGACACTGTTCGAGGATAACAAATTACACTGGGGCTCTCATATGTACCCCACTAACAGTTCGATCAAGAAAGCACCAGGATAGACACTTGGAGGGATCTTGAAAGAATAGATTGGACTACTTTTTGGCTTGAGGTGCTCAAGGGGAAAGACTAGACAGCAGCGTAGAGTGATTTGCTTAGCGAATTACCTAGCATTTAGCCCTCGAAAGGGCTTGTACGCAGTACTGCCAATGCTTATCAAGTTCATTCGTCATCGCGACGGCCCCGCCGAGCATGTGGGTTCAAAATAAGGTTATCGATAAGCCCCCAAACCATTCCCCAGACATTTCGCTGGACGGGAACCAAACCTGGACTGTCGAATCTCGAATGGAGACTCTCTCTCTTTCTCTCTCTCTCACACATTACCCATCTAAACACATGAACAAACACTATGGTGCGCCTCAAGGACCGTTACCTCTTGGTTAATATCATCTACACCGATGTGCCCCCCGGGCAGTCTAGGGCATCGGTGCCGGACGTCCTGTTATACAACCAGCCGACAACGGGCGAGCTGAGGCCACAGATGCTGCTCAAGGCCATTCGTAGCGAAGTGGCAGCGCTGTTTGGCGACTGTGGTTCTGGCGCCGTGGACCGCAGTCTGCAGGGTATGAAACAAAAGCTTTTTGGCATCTATTATCGCTATATTACTAGAATTGTATGCTGACTTGACCTGCTCACAGTAAAATACCTCTCTCCCGCGACGTCGACCTTCATCCTCCGCGTCTCGCGCGCACACTACCGGCTCGTCTGGGCCGCGCTGTCATTCATGAACCAAGTTCCCGTAAGGAACGGGAGGCCATGCATCTTCCGCGTCGTCCGCGTCAGTGGCACCATGCGCAAGATCGAAGAGGAGGCCGTCCGTCGCGCCAAGCTGCTCATACTCGCCGCCAAGGACGAGATGGCCAGCAAGAATGGCTCGTCTTCATCGCCGGCCGACGCGCTTGGCGCGCTTCTGCGGAGCGACTTGCTGGCCTCGCGCACTCTCGCTGTGCGCAGCGGTCAAGACGACTCGGAGCCGGTGTCTGGGTATGAGGATGAAGACATGTCTGACGATGGGTGATGAGGCCAAATGGACTCGCTGCAGTTCCAAAAGTCACTTCTTCTTCCGGACTACCTTGATGCCACTATCTGGAACGGACCGCGTCGGCGCCGACCTTGATACCAAGGCATCGAGAACGTCGTTCCCGCCCATGGCTTCCGCTTGCGCCCGGGCCTGCTCCTCACGTAGCTTGGCCTGTTCCTCCTCTTCCTTCCTCTCCAGCTCGTCATAGAACTCCTTGTTATCGATCCACCGGTCCTGGAGATCCTGAACATCCAGCAGCGACGACTCATTTCGCATAGCAACCTGCCACACAGAATCGTTCGCTCCCTCGGCTCCAAAAACATATCCGCCGGCACGATCGATGACGCGCAAGAGATGCATCATGCTCTTTTTGTTTTCCACAGCAAGAACCTCGAAACTGACCAAACCAAACCGCTGGACCAGGTCTGCAATCGCCTGATTTAGACGGCCGAACTTTTCGCTGCGCAGCGCAGGTGACTCCTGCTCAAGCACGGGGATGAGGTAGTTCAGGTCTTGCACCTCGGTGTAGAAATCGAGGTTGAATGGTAGCGGATCGTACTGGTGCAGCTTGTCAATCTTGCTAAGCACGTTGATATGTGGAAGGTCCATCTGGAGCATGGCGCGGAGGGCAAGCAGCAAGTTGGAGATGTAGAGTGACGGCTGAGTGAGACAGAAGCAGTCGGAAAGGTGAACGGAAACAAGCTGGGTTGGCAGAGGTCAGCAAAGGCACCATAAAACTGAAAACGACTGTGGTATACACACTCTGTAGCCCATCTTCTGCAACTTGTATATGATGTTGCGCAGTGATGTGTGGTGCGTGTACAGTTCGACCTGGCCGGGGCAGTCAAACAAGACATAGTCCTCGCCCAGCTCCTTCAACCCGGTTTCGAGCCACTCAAAGTTTTGCTCCAATTCTTCCAGCGCATACAGGATACCTCCATTGGGGCCCAGCCGGTCGTCCGACATGATCTCCTCCAGCGTCACCAGGTCGCGGATATCGAGGGCGCAGGGGTAGCTGGTCCGGTCGTTGGCAGGGTCGAGGTTGACAACAGAACATTGGCGCCCGATCGCGCCCATGAACTGATGCACTATATGGCTATAGGTTAGAGAACCTGGACCTTGCGACAAAACATTTGTGGTGTTAAGCAGTAGGCTTACTGCCATCGCAATAGGTGCTCTTCCCCGCGCCAGGGCTGCCGAGGACGAGTTGTCCGAAGGGCATGGTGTGAACAAAACCCGATCTTGTCGCTCTTGTTGTCCAAGTTTGTGTCGCGGCTTAATTGCGAGATATGCTGTCAAAATCTGAGGCTAGCTGATGCCTCTGAGTCGGATCATAGTCTAAGTGTTCGTCATGGATGGGTGTTCAGAGAGGTTCAAGTCCATGCCTCAATGCCCCGCCAGAGGTCCCATCTGCAACCGTCGACGGCATGGAAAACTGGCCCCACATCGATCGCAGGGCCTAAGCTGCCAGAGTGGGCCCACCGCACTTTGGGAGCTCTGGGCGGTGACAGGCGGCAGAACCCCACCCATGCTTACCACTGCCCGCTGTGCCTGAAGACAAGAGCTTGGCTGTGGCAACGGCGCATTTGCTTGGAGTGTTGATTGCAGATTGACGTTTCCCGTCGAGCAGAGGGGAGTCGCGACAGGTCCCAGATCACGAAGCCGCCGCGCTCCGTCTTCTTCACACATCCTCTTCGATACAATGGCTCCAGGTGTGCATGCTTGATTAAGAACAAAGAGTGGCCGTCGAACGCAAATAACTGACCAAACACCCTTTAGCAACCCAATTCGAGGTGGCACAGCCCCCGAACGATGCCATCTCGGCCATCGACTTCGCCCCGGACGCACCCCGGTTCCTCGTCTCGTCCTGGGACAAGAATGTCTATCTCTACGAGATTGCCAGCGGCTCTGAACAGGCAACTCTGATCAATACCTTCGAGCACCGCGCGCCAGTATTATCCGTCTGCTTCGGCGCCAACCAGGATGAAGCCTTCACCGCGGGCATGGACCGCCAGGTTAAGAAGATCAACCTGGCGACCGGCGAGCAGACAGTTCTGAGCAAGCACTCGGAGCCCGTTCGCTGTGTGGTCTACAGCCCAGAGCACTGTAAGTCTTGTTTGCCTCTCTCTCTTCATTGCATGCCATCAGCACCAAACATAGCTAACTGTTAACCCATCCTCCAGCCCTCCTCATCTCCGCCTCCTGGGACAGCACCCTTCACGTCCACAACGCCGCCAACCTCTCCCAGCCGCACATCACCATCCCTCTGCCAGGCAAGCCACATGCCCTAGCCGCCAGCCGCACGAAGCTCGTTGTCGCCATGACTGCTCGCCTGGTGCATATCTACGACCTGCCGACGCTATCGAGCGCGGCGCGCAGCAACACCCAAACCCCTCCTCAGCCCTGGCAACAGCGCGAATCATCTCTCAAGTTCCTTACCCGCGCTGTGGCATGCATGCCCAACGACGCCGGGTACGCGACCTCGAGCATCGAGGGCCGTGTCGCCGTGGAATGGTTCGACGACAGTGCCGAATCGCAGGCGCGGAAGTACGCCTTCAAGTGCCACCGGCAAGCGGCCCCCGAGGCGGAAGGCGGCGGGGATATAGTGTATCCTGTGAATGCGCTAGCGTTCCACCCCATCTACGGGACATTCGCCTCGGGAGGTGGCGACGGCACTGTTGCACTGTGGGATGCCGAGGCCAAGCGCCGCATGCGTCAGTACCAGCGATTCCCAGACAGCGTGGCTGCTCTGGCGTTTTCACGCGACGGGCGCTATCTGGCCATCGGTGTTTGCCCTGGCTTCGAGACCGGAATGGAAGACTACAGTGGTGAGGGGAGAACGAAGGTGTTTGTACGTGAGCTTGGTGAAACTGAGGCCAAAGGTAAGGGCGCGAAATAAGTACAGTGGGAGTGTAACGTTATGCTCTAGATCTTTTCTCGTTTTATCTCGGTTCTTCGTGTATGGGATATAAAAAGAGCTGGTTAGGAATGCCCGCACTTGGTGTTCTAATGGCGTTAGGGGATGGAAACTCTATACTTCAGGCCTGCTCTCTGCAGCTGTATGGATGTCAAAGGAGTGTATGGTGGTTTGGGAGAATATATGACCAACTGTAAGCAGTTGGGTCTAGTTTCTAGCTACCTAATAATAAATGGGAAGCGACATCATGATGATTAAGCTCAACTAAACCCCGACAGAGCAAACGACGTAATCTGGGTCGGCAGATCCCCCCCCTCCTTTCCCCAATGATATTGCTGATACACCAGTACTGTTTTCCACATGCGGACCTTAAATGCCAAACTCAATGAAAAGCAAGCTGAAATCCTTAGGGCCGAAGATGAATGGCAGGCCTCAACGACTATGAACCCGTCGAAACGGCCTTTTCCTGTCCTGTGATGCCACAAACTCACGATCATCCTCGTTCCTGAGCTCTGCTTCGCAATCAGAGGCAGATGACGCTGCTCTCGCCTTGTGGTAATACTTCTTTGGCGGCGATTCTGAGATACGCCTCTCACAGCTGTCCGGCTCTTTTGCGACAGCTTCCAACGTCTGGGGCTGCGGACTGTTGCAGCTCCTGCTTTCTTGTTGCTCTTCAGAGGCGTTCCTAGCCTGTCGATCAAGTTGCCCTTCAGCAAGACCGTTACCTGGTATTGGTGTAGGCGAGTTCCTCTCTTGTTTTACCTCCTTCTTTGCCGTTCCCTGTTTATTCGACAAGCGTCGTCGAGGTTTTTTGTTGGGCAGGGGGAGGAAAGAATTATCAAAAGCTACCTTTCGTGATTTGCGTTTGGGCTTGCTGGGAGGTTCTGATTGAGTAAGGTCGAGTTCGCCCAAGTAAAAGCTGGAACTAGACAGCTTGCCATTCCTGGTTAAACGATTCCCCCCGCTTGGTTTGGCCTCACATTCAGAAAAGCCGTCTCCTGGGTGGTAGGCAGAAGCATTTGCGTTTGTGGAGCAGGAGTTATACTTGAGCTTTTTGTAGCTATTTGGGTGTCCTTTGTTGAATATCAAGAACGGGCGACGTCGAATACTCCTCGTTAGATCCGGTGCTGGCCTCACATTCCGAGAAGCCGGTTTGAGAGCCTCTCTGATGGGTACTCTAGGAGGACCGTCTCCTTCATCTTCTTCAAGCTCGATAACCTCGTACTCTTTGACGCTGTCAGAATCATTGGGCGGTCTAGGCGGTGTTGAAGGGGATGTGACTATGGTTCACGATTAGCATTCTGGTGACCCTAGAGCTGACCAAACCAAGGCATACTCTCATCCTTCTCATCCATATAGGTTTCAATGGAACACAGAGGGCGGTCTTCAGGTAAGATATTGCTGACGCTGCCTCGGCTAACACAAGCGTCGCCGGACGGTGACTGTTCACGCCGTTCTATTGAGAGATCAGGACACTCAATCTGGAACATTCCGAGTCTGGGCCCTCGAGGTGTCGAAGGAAAGTTGGTCGGCTTCAGTGCTGGGAGGAGCTGTTTATTGTCCTTCTTTTTATGAGAATAGGTCCGCAGCGGTTTGCTTCTGGAAGCAAAGGCAAACAGGTTTTGTCCTTCGGCATCATCGTTTGGTGACATGATTATAATGCTTCTTTAAACCGTTTCAATCCGTACCTGAGAGATGGATCACAGGCGGCGTCTCTAAATCCATCCCCCGAGGCTGTTTCTGACCACAGTAGAAATCCAATATGGATCGAAAGCAACCACCACAGCCTTGCTCAGTTCGTGCAAAACTCTAAAGTTGCTCGTCGGGAAGTTCGGTCTAGATCCAGTTCACTTGGGGTTTCATGTTGTTCGCAGTGGTCACATGGTCATTTCCCATCCCGAAAGGTACAGAGAATGGAAAGAGGATTGTAAATGTTCAGGGAAGGCACGCCGCGGAGGCTTCATTTCTGCCTTGTGCCTTAGGTTTTCAAGAACATGAGAGGTATCAAGTGACTGTCTGTAATTAAGCCAAGTTCTTGAACCCGCTCCTTCACTGGAGCACTGTATTAAACCTTGGCCAACATCACAGACTGGAAATGTGAACCTGTTGCTTACGATTTTCTAGTGACCACATTTTTACATTGTGCTTGAGGGTAATGTGTAACGGTTGTGTGAGGACAAACCTTGGTAGTTTCCTGCGTCGTTTATCAACCCTGAGTGTCTGTCCAACACCAGCACCAGCGGGCCAACTCGAGTTGCCCCTTTCGGGTATCTGTCGAGCTCCCATTGGCCTGGCCTGTAGCCGGGCGTTTTTTCTTACAGCCCCATAGCGGCTCGGCACTGATCAGGCATGGCGCCATGTGTTGCAAGAGAGGATTGGACCAGAGACAGAGGAGAGGGGCAGTGACGAAAGGACTTTGTGGACGGGATAGAAGGGGGCTTTCATGGGACACCATCACGTCACAACACAACAGGATATGGGAATAACCGGTCAGTCAGTCAGTCAGTCAGTAAAATGCGGGAGGTACTTTCTTTCCACAGATTCTAATTGCAAGATTCCAAACCAAAAAAACTAATAAAACTTTCACACATGCCTTCCCAGTCATACCTCTCAGCTCATACACTTCGTACAGCCCATGGGCAGCAAAAATATACATAACCAGACATGACCTGCAACCCCCCTCCAGGGGGATCTCGGGCTCTGCCCTTTTTTTTTTCCCCCTTGCTATCTTTTAGTATTTCCGGCTCTTTGGCATATTTAGCAAGTCCAGACGCCAACCATGCCGTCCCGTCTACCTTCGATCATGTACCCGTCGCGGATACGCACGCGCTCTACGATGGCCGGAGTCCTGCCGTCTTCCGTGTCGGTGACACCTGCGCCGCAGTCCCAGTGGCGGCCTTCGACCTTGTCGTAGACCTTGACGACGTCCTCGCCAGCGGCGCAGACGATGCGTCGGGCGTCGAACATCATGCTGGTGATGGGGTGGTCGTACGCATAAGCGTCGAAGATTGACCCTGTGCGGAGATCCCAGATCTGCTTGCCCTGTTAGCACTCTATCGCTCCAACCAGAGAGAGCTTTTAAACCAGAGGGGTAAACAGATGAGAGGCGAACGAAGCAAGATGCTTACCCGGATGCTCCTATCCAAGCTACCCGTCACCAGATGCACGTCGTCGAATTGCAGACACGTCACTGGGCCAGTGTGCCCAACCAGGCTGCGATGCACCTGTCCACTGCGAAGATCCCACAGCCGGACCATGCCATCGGCAGTGCCACACGCGAGCGCCGATTCAAACACCTGAAGAGCGCCGACAAAGTCTGCCGACGCATCGTGCGGGCGGCTTGTGTGCCGCCACGTGTCGACCGTGGCCGACAACGCTGACGCCTGGGCGGCGGCCCACATAACGTCCAGCGTCTGCACACACCGGCCTCGCTCCAGATCCCACTGGCGCAGCGTCTTATCGGCCGAGCCGGAAACCAGCACGTCACCACGGAAGTGCAGCGCCGTGATCTCGTCCAGGTGCGCCTGCAGCGTGTAGAGCGGGCAGTCAGCCATGCTGCCCGGCGGCGGCTCGACCGGCTGGTCATCCGGGTTCTCGAACGCGATCGCCGCATCATCGTCGTCCTCATCGGCCTTGCCAAACTCGCTGCCCTGCGGGTCATAGTGCGCCTTGCTGAGGTCCCAGAGCCGGATCGTGGCATCCATTGAACCTGTCGCAAGGATATTATCCTCGACCTGCAGAGCCCGCACCGAGGCAGTGTGGCCTTCTAGCACGCCGATGCAGCGGCCCGCGTTCAGATCCCAGACACGAACCGAATCGTCCATTGCCGCAGAAACCATCAAGCCAAAGGGCGCGTCGAAGTCAAGAGCCGTGATGGTGTCATGGTGCGCCCGCATCGTGCGAATCGAGGTTCCTGGCTTGAAATGCTCGTGGAGAATCGCCGTGGCCTTGCGGCGGATACTCCGTGGCTTCCGCTTGTTCTGAACCGCCGGCAGTTTCTCATAGATGGATTGTGACATAAACCCAGGAGCGGAGTCCGTCTGTGATGATCCATCTTCATCCGATTTGGTTGGTGTGCGCATCGCAACAGACTCAGCCTCGGCTGCCATCTCCTGCGCCTCCTCAATCTTGTTTTCGAGCTCAACGACTATTTGCTCACGTTAGACGCTATCTCACATGCTCGGGGACAAAAACAAGGAGGGCTAGCAGTCACTAATAAGGCCCGAAGACACTTACTCTCATGCTCAAGCAACGCCTCGTCCTTCTCCAAGTTCGCTAGCCGGTCAAGGACGATTTGACGCATGCCCTTCAGATTCTCTATTTTGGCATCAATCTCGCGGATCTCGCAGCTTGCCATATTCTTCCGGATGCTAAGCAGCTCTAGCTGGTGCGCCAGGGCCGCCTTATCTTTCCGCAGCTTTTGGAGGGCCTCAGGGGTGCCTTCAGGAGGAGAGGGCCCGTCATCAAGCAGCTTTCTCCCACGGGAAACTCGCCGCATGTGTTTTTTGCCCTCCTCAGTGAACTCTGGGAAGCTGGCCTGGAAGCCCTGGAACAACGAGTACTGATGGTTGCTCTCGGGGATGTTCTTGAGCAGCTCATCCGGGAGGTAGGACAGCGCGCGGGACTGGATCTCCTTCGTCGACAGCCGTGAGCGCACGAGGTCGGTGGGTGTCGTGCGGGCAGCGGCAAATATGCTGCGCTGCACATCAGGCTTGCGCAGATGCTTGGTGACCTCGCTCATGGCGCTCTTGTACTGGCGATTCGAGGTCGGGTCTCGGGTAGTAGAGATCAGCTGGCTGGCCGTGGAGGTTACTTTGCGGCCGAAGGCCTCGAGTCCCCTCGTCTGCATGGTGTGGTCCTGTGGTTAGCGCTGCTGATCCCGTTGGTGAAAGAATCTCGGACCCTGGTGGTGTTCAATGGCAATTGAGAGGTTTGGGCACCGGCTCGAGCAGGCT
>JAAFKN010000056.1:0-26324 GCA_011800035.1 Thermochaetoides dissita | reverse complement strand
GAGTAGTATTTGCAGCGCCTTTGAGCCTCGCCTTGATATTGCTCAGCCCTCACAGCGCGTACATACCGAAGGGATGTGGTCAGCTGGATGCAAGGAGGGACTGAAGATACAGGCAGTGAATGGACCATTAACTTCGCTTCCGCACCAATAATGCAGTAGTTCGGCATGGGCCAAGTGTCAAATCCTCATCTCAACTGACATGGGGCGACTGAATCCATGGGAATGTTGGAGGTTGTGAATCATCATGTCGCATTCTGGTTATTTGCCATTCTGCAATACGGCAGAACGGCGCGGACCAGGACATGTGACTCGCAAGCCATAAAGAAACCCATTGTATAAGTAGCAGAAATAGTGGGTGAAAACAGCAGACGTAAGTTCATTGGCCATGTCGTCCTGAAAGATTAGAACTACTCGTCCATAGCTACCGCCATGCCAAGCTAAGAGACGGGTTGAGCTCGCCATAGATGACGCGAATCCCATCAGAGCGAATGTTGGGATAGCCGCACTTCCACTTCATATCATCCTCAGATCGAAGCTGGCAGAAACGCCACATAACTAGCTGATGCGGTAAGCATCGTAGACTATCTCGCCTCCCCTTCGGCAACCACTGCCAACCCAAACACCTGTGTTGACATCGGCATAACGCTCGTCGCCCGTCTCAAGCTGCAACGTCACACGGAGCTGGTACCGATGGGCTGCCACATTATCAGCAGCTACCGGGTCCTGCAGGCGCTCCATCACATCACGCTCGGCAGTCAGCCAGCCCTTCATGGTCAAAACAATCTGAGCAGGATGCTCATCATTAGTCTGGAGAAGGAACTGGGCATCGATGCGCGTGGCGGTGTCCTTGACGCTCGTCTGGATGTCATGACCACCGGACTATTGGAAAATGGAGTTAGCCTCGCACGCTCGGGACCGATGTGGAGTAAGAAGGGACGGGATCACAACTTACAACAATGGTGCCTTTGCCCCAGCGGCCTGCCCACTGCCCACCAATGCAAGGGATCCAACTCTGCCGACCCGAAGGGCTCGGGCCGATGTTCAGTTTCGGCTTAACCTTGATACTGATGCGGAAGTCCAGGTCCATGGTCGGCGCGGGGAGAGCAAGGGTGCTAGCAGCGTCGTCCTCATCGAACTGGTGCCGCAGGTTATTGGCAGGGATCTTATCCTTCAGAATGTTCTGATAACCTGGGCAAGTCAAGAGGTGCTCCCGCTGGCGAGACGTGTTCTTGGCACGGACTTGATTGCAGTAGATGCACCGGGCGGAGAGGCACTTGTCGTTTTCATTGGCGCGGAACTCAACAAAGGCGGCGTGGACATCCCGCAGAGAGATCTCCGGCATGTTGGAGGGGGCCGACTTAGTCTTCTGCCTCTTGGGGGCCGGAGTGCCGTCGCCTCCCAGCGACACACGGCCCTGACTGGGCGTGCCGTTGATGCGGGGGTTCGGCACGAAGGTCAGGGCAGTATGCTCGCCCACGGGGCCGTCGTGGGTGTAGGTACCGTCGGCGGGCGCATCGCCGGACGCTTGGCCAGGCACGGTGGCGTTGGCCTGGGCCTGGGCCTGGGAAGCCTGGGCACTGGCGGCAGACGCAGCGCCCGAGACCTGGAGAGCGACGTCAGGGTGTGCCTGGAGGTAGGGCGCACACTGAAGAAGATGCTGTTTCTGACGCGTTGTGTTCTTGGCCCGGGTCTGCTGGCAGTAGATACACTGCACACTCAGGCATTTCGCGCTGGGATCTGGTTGTGGAGAAGTAGTCACATCAGCCGGCCAGCCGGGGTTGGCGTGCGAGAGCAGTGGCTATGGGTATGGGTATGGGTATGGGCATGGGCAGAGATGGAAATGGGGATGGGTAGGGAAGGGATGGGGATGAGGATGGGGATGGGGTACATGACAGAACAAAATACGGTGACGGTGACTGCAATACGCATACAGAGAGTACGGCTACAGCGTGTACAGCAGTCTTCGTCGCTTCAAGACAGAGGGTAAGGAAAACTGCCAGCCACTTACCATCGCCGCGGAACTCCACAAACGCAGAATGCACGTCTTGATCAATATGCCTCGGCATTGTTTCGATGCCTGATGCACGGAATATGCGATGTTGGGATGTCGTTGAGTCGGCGTTGGTCACAAGTCCGCAGGTGACGCGTCGGAGCGAAACTTTGGAAACTTGGAAACCGCAGTTACTGTAATGGAGTGGAGTACTGTCACGTGACAGCCGTCACTTGAACTTCTGTAGTCGCTGGTGTGACGCGCGCAATCGCAAAGGCAGCCTGCGGTCGATTTGCGGGGCAATTGCGCTCCCGGCACGTCCGGGTTGCGATTTGCCCAAAACTGGGTCACATAAAAAGCAAATGCTTAGCCCGAATTTGCGGAGAATTGCTCTTGCGGCAACGCGAGCCGGCCTCACTTCCAAAAACCCCGCCCGGGCAAAACTGAACTCCTTCAGAAAAGCTCGAACTTCCAACTTTTTGATTAACAGGAGGACGCGCTAGCCAATTGCGCCATGAAGAAATCTGCAACTTCTTGTGATGGTTGGGTCACGTGCTCTGGTCACTTTTCAAGGGTTGTCACCGCTCTGTTGACCGGTTTCAGAGGATACGCTGTACCTACCGTACCTCACGTCCATTATCTGTACTGATGTTTCGTCTTGTTACCCTTAGACTAGTCACGAAATTCAACCAAAACAATTCGAGCAACCGCGAATAGCCTTGCCATCCACCGCCAGATTCATGTGAAACAGCGAACAGTGCGGCGCGCGCAGGAATGATGTTCGACAAACACTGAATTAAAAATAAAAAAAGGATTTCGAGATAATCCACACATGTGTTCGTCTTGTTTTCCCTTCTGTTGCTCCATATAAGGTTTAGCCAACTGCGATGATTAGAAAGTGGACTATGAAGAGTGGCGTGAGTTTTGCCAGTCATGTCCCAACAACACCGGGGAGGGTGGGGAGCTGCGTTCGACTTGTATGCACAATGTTGGAGATTTGAACAAGAGTGAGGAAAGCCACGCTGCGTGTTGCTGTCAAGTTCCCCATCGAGTTTTAATATTTCAAGGTTGACTAGATTACATCCCAGCAGTTTCCCTGGCACGGTAACCTACTCTGGGCTTTTTGAGTGTCACAACTCACTCTGCCCTTTGAAGGTCTTCTCGAGTGGAAACAATACACAAAACGCCAACCCCATACACTCTCTAAGTCTTTGACAGGGCCGGTCTCTTGGCTCTGAGAACAGCCACAGTACGCCGAGGCATGTCCATGGCGATATGTCCATCGAGATAAAGCATCTGGCCATCTAACAACACAGGGGATAGCCCGAAAAGTCAATCAGGAGCTGGGACTGCCCGATGTTGTCGTTGACAATGATGACTAGAGACAATTGAGCTGATGTTGTCGTTTCTGGCCGTCTGAGAGCCCTGCTGTGACCTGCCTTCAACTCGAGGGGATCCACCACCATCCGGTAGGGCAGAGGCTTGGGAGGGGGCCGAAAAAGCTTGACTGTGCCCGTTCTGCCTGGACTCCACGCAAACTAGGATCAATGCGGAATGGTGGAAATTCGTTCGTCACTTGATGTGGGGTGGAGAGTTAAATTTTCCTTGCTGCAATTTCTTGCACCATCGCTGTCGCCTTTACGGTGATCGGTGAAGATCAAAAGAGCGAGCTTATTCCTTTTTGGATTTCCTTTTGTCCATCAACAATCGAAGGCTGATGATCTATTGAGCAGCGGCTCGGTTCTATCTCTCTCGGCCGTCTGCCGTCGAGAGCCGCCTTAGAGGCAGAGAGACGCGTCGACCAAAGAGATGGCCGGTCCGCAGGCCATGTTGAGCCCAACCCGACTGCTCGTCACTTCTTCTTCGTCTCACCGGCTCGGCTTTGCGGGCTTCAGGTACGGCAAGACGTCATAGGCCGACTTCGCGCGAACCCAGCACTGAACAGCTAAACATAGACTCCACACCCGCGGCCCACAATCCTCCATACAATTTGCTGTCAAAGGGACAGACCAAAAGCCTGTTGTTCCTGAGACGGCAACGGCCAGTGACCAGCTCCTGTCTTTAAGCTGATAGGATGAACAGTTGCCAGGGACATTGGGGTCGAGAGTTTGTGCCTAGAGTGATCAACATCTGTGGCAATGATGCTCTGCTTAGATTGGTTCATCCGCCACTCTCCATCAGCTTGGATGAATACAGGCCTGGGAAGGTTGAAGGTAAGGAAGACGGTTGACCGCCACCTCTTCCAGCTGAATTAAGGATCGCTAGTAGGAAAATATCTTTCTCGAGCCTCAATAGATGCTCCGCTTTATCCGGCCGTTTGGTTTCCAAATACCGCGCTGTCCGGCGAGGGCCCTTCCCTCCCCCGCGGTCCCCACTTATAATACCATGAGCCGTGGAAGACAAAAGGGCCAAACACCCAACTCTCGAGCAACCATCTGCAGCTTGGAGGTTCTGGAACGTCCCATGTTCTTCTGGCAGCCCGTTTTTCTGGTGTTCTGGAACCGTAGAGGCACCGTTTGGTTGTCGTTTTCCTTCACACGTTCCTTGATCTACATCTCTCGTCTCGCGAGCCGAGCACGTGGCTGCACTTATCAACGCCGACGACGGTAGTCTCGCGTTTTTCTCGACGGCGAGACGCCGAGTCATCCGGCCATGCCCGGCCAACCACTGTCCTTGCCGTGCTTCAAACTCCACATGCCGATGCCGGTGAAGCTTGTCCAGCGGCGCTTGGCGCGGGTGGCGTTGCCAAGAAGGATACGCACACTCCCCGACTCGGAGACTCCTACGATGCTTGAGAACCGCTTCAGGGGCCACGCCGCCGTGGGCTCTGGAGATCACTTGGCGCGACCCGGAGGTCTGGGGCCGACGGAAGGCAGATTCGCGATTGTCCCCCTCGCGAACAGTCGTCGCGTCGGCTAGGATTTACACAGGGGACGAGGAAGTTTTTGCTGTGCAGTCATTACCGAGCGTTCCCGAGCAAGGCTTCGCGTCTACGGAGCTGCTGGATATAAGTGTAGAATCCTCCCCATGTCCCATCCGCCATTCCAGTTCATGGGCAAGGTGTTGTGTGGTTGGCAGCAACCGGACTTTGCATTTCCTTTCCAGTTCGATTCGAGCACTTCCATTCGTTTCCCAGCTTTGAGAGCAGTACGAGAACCCACAATACATCTTAACAACAGCACTTCAAATCCCTTTTCGTCGACTCTCAGTGGGAAAACATTAGTCACATTTGTCTTCACATCACTCTTTCTCGACTACCATCGTGTTTATAGTAACATAAAGAACCCACTCAACATCACAGACGTCATGGAAAAAGGCAGCAAAGCTCCCGTCGGGGACACTAGACAAGACTACAAGATAGTCAGGTTCGAAGAAGGCGACCCTGGCAATCCCCAAAACTGGTCGAAGATCCGCAAGTGGTACTGCACCATGATTGTCGCCATCACATGTTTCGTCGTCGCCTTCTGCTCCAGTGTTATCACTTCCGATGTGGACGGCGTTGCCAAGGAATTCCATGTAAGTCACGAAGCGGCTCTTCTCCCAATTACTGTGTTCGTCGTCGGTTTCGGTGTCGGTAAGCATCTGTCGGCTCTGTCCTTCTCGCTGAGATAGCCCGCGCTGACACTGGCGCTTCAGGCCCCATGATCTTCGCCCCCTTATCTGAGGTGTACGGAAGACAGATCATCTAGTAGGTCTCCTTCCCCGCAAAGCTGGGAGATCTAGCTGCTGACCTGTCTTCTAGTGCCTCAACTTTGCTCGTTGCCGTGATCTTCATCATTCCTTGTGCTGTTTCCAAGAACATTGGCACTCTCATTGTATGCAGAGCCATCGATGGCATTGCATTCTCTGCTCCCATGACCCTTGTCGGCGGTACTCTTGCCGATCTGTGGCGCAACGAGGAACGTGGTGTCCCCATGGCTGCCTTCTCCGCTGCTCCCTTCATCGGTCCTGCCAGTATGTGACCCCGGTCTGCTGTCAAGATTGCAGGTTCTTGCATGCTAACCCCTTCCCACAGTCGGTCCCTTGATCGGTGGTTTTTTGTCCGATGGCGCTGGCTGGCGGTGGCTTTATTGGATCCAGCTGATCTTCGCCTTCGTCGTTTGGGTTCTCATCTCCTTCACCGTGCCTGAGACTTACGCGCCTACCATTTTGGCACGTCGTGCGGCCAAGCTGCGGAAGCAGACCGGCGACAACAGCTACATCACTGAGGGAGATCTCGACCCCACTCCCTTCGGTCAGAAAATCGCCATCTTCTTGATTCGCCCCTTCCAGTTGCTCTTCCGCGAACTCATCGTCTTCCTCATCAGCCTGTACATGTCCGTCCTCTACGGCCTGCTCTACATGTTCTTCGTTGCCTATCCCATAATCTTCGAGGTTCGCAAGGGCTATTCTTCCGGCATCACGGGTCTGATGTTCATTCCCGTCGCCGTCGGTGTCATTCTTTCCGCCATGTGCTCGCCCTTCGTCAACAATCACTACCTCAAGATGGTTAAGAAGTACAACGGCAAGCCGCCGGCTGAGGTTCGTCTCATTCCCATGATGCTCAGCTGCTGGTTCATCCCCATCGGTCTGTTCATCTTCGCCTGGACCTCCTATCCCCGTCTTATCTGGGTCGGCCCTTGCTTGGCTGGGTTTCCCATCGGCTTCGGCTTCATCTTCTTGTACAACGCCGCCAACAACTACCTCGTCGACTCATACGTGCACCAAGCTGCGTCAGCCCTTGCCGCCAAGACTTTTATCCGTTCCTTCTGGGGTGCCGGTGTTGTGCTCTTCACGGAGCAGATGTACGACCGCATGGGGGACCAGTGGGCCTCCACTTTCCTCGCCTTCCTGGGTCTGGCTTGCTGCGGTATCCCGTTCCTCTTCTGGAAGTATGGCGCTGCCATTCGTAAGCACAGCAAGTACGCCTACCACAGTGACGACGAGACCTCCGACTCGGATCTGGACAACAAGAACATTGACCCCAATGCGCCGCTGCACCACGATCTTGAGGATCTGCGTCGTGCCCGCAGTTACGTCAGCAACCCTTGAACGGTTAGCTGGTGTATAAATCTATGGAGTTCGGCAAGTTTTAACCATATTAGGGGGCAGAGATTGCTCGCTCAGTCGTTCTTCCCCGTTGGGCCCACTCTTTGGGGTCATTGACCTCAGAAACAAAGTCCATCCGTTGGCCGTCAAGTCGCAAAACGACCTAATGACCTTCTTACAACACAATAACCCCAAACGGCGTGTCGACAGCTGGCCGAATAAGCGCCATTGGCGTGGGGACGAAGAGAAGGAGAGCCTGATCGCAGCGTTGGCTTCCGGCCAACCCTTCGAACAGATACTTTTAACCAAAAGGGAGGGGGGGGTTACTGGAACAGACAAGCGGGGAGCGTTGCCGGTTCCAGAACGCCGTTGATATTTGCTGTTGGCCGGGGTCAGTTGGCGTTGGTGCTTTTTGTGCGTTCAGGGGTTGACTTTCTCTGCATTAGCATAGGCATCGGTGCAAAGGGTACACGGATGGGCCGCATTGGATACCAGATAGATATCTACATCAAGTAAAGTAATAGAAGACAAAAGGTCAAAGTCACTCTGTTGTTCTCTCTTGATTTACTCGCTTCTGGCTCCCTCATTGCTAGTGAGGCGATGTTACTCGGTTTTGCCCTGACCGAGACAGTTTATCTACGACGTGTTCTGCACCGTTATGTATGTATGGTACCTATTTATATATACATCTATGCCGACTTCGTGGTATTCCAGTCGCAAATGGCCCATGCGGAGATGCTACAACAACCAGAAGCGAAATAAAACAATGAAACGCCCGGCAGACCTCTCCAAGCATGAAACCACAGACTCTTTGGCTTTGGAAGAGACCCAACGTTTGCATCAAAACCTTTTTTTACTTCACAGTTGCAGAGATTTACAAGAAAAGCGAATAAACTAAATAATAGAAAGCTTCAACAGCCACAAATCTCACAATCTGCCATCCCCTACTCTTCCCAACTGGGGGGTGCTCAGCAGCGCCGCCATTGGAGCTCCCAGGTCTCGGTCTGAGCCTCAAAGTAAGCCCGAGTGTCGCCGTTGAGCACGCCGCGGAAGTTTACGTTCATAATACCAGTGTAGCCGTCGCTGCCAGTGCAAGGGGACCAGACAAGCTCATTGCTATTGGCCTGGCTGACCAGAGTGACGCTGCGGCTAACGGTGGTGCTGCCGTCGTTGCTGGCGGTGCCGGAGAGAGTGCTCTGATAACTGATGTTAGTCTCGTAGCGCAAAGAAAGGCAGGCGAGAGGTTAACTCACGGTCTTGGAGGCGTTTTGGCTGAAGAACACAGTCGTGTAGTGTGTGAGCGAGGTGCCGGGGCTCAGGACCAGGCGACCCTTAACCTGGCTGCTCTTCAGTGCGACTTGCCAGCCGGGGCCGGCGCCGCTGGCCTGGACGTGGATCTGGCAGTTGGCCGTCGTATTGCTCGGCAGGGACAGGGTGAAACCCTGGTAAGTGAAGGTCGGGTCGTTGAAGCCACCCGACAGCTTGGGATCCTTGACGCAGCCATTGCCGGAGTATGTAATGCTAGTGATCTTGGGGGTCGGCACGGCGATGTCGGCCGGAGACTCAGCGGTTGGGGCGGCGAGGGCCGAGCCGGTGGCCGCCAGGAAGACAGCCAGATAGGACAGGAGACCCATGGCTGAATGGTTTAAGGATTTAGTGGCTGCTAAAGAAGTTTCGTCGATCGGTGAGTGTGCGAAAAGGCTAGTCGAGGGATATCCAGGAGATCTGAGCTGAAAAGTTGCTGGGTTTGGGCCTGTCTAGGATTCAAAGTCTTGGTTCTGCAGAGTAGCCTTTTGTCCTTATATGCCAAACAGGCCCCTCGAGAGCGCCATGGCGACGATGACGGTCCCGATGTATTGCGAAGGTTGGATTCTGGTTGCCACCCATGTTGTCGGTCGAATGTCAGGTCGTCAAGAGTTTGGTTGCGCAGCTAGGCAATTTATCCATATTGCCTCCCGCAAATCCGACTGCCAGGATTGGCAAGTTGGCTGTTCTAAATTAAGATCCAAAAATAGGTCTTCTTGTTAACCGTTAGCACAAACCGGCGCCAAGCGTCGCTATGAACCAGAGCAGGCACCTCGGAGGCAAGCGAGCAGGCGGGACATGGACCAGAGAGGGAAACAGAACAGAGGCAACTCGTTCCAAGACATCTCATGTTGCTGATATGCGTTGTTAGACTCCGTCTGAAGGCATGCTTTTAGTAGTATTAGGCCCAGCCTTTTCCCACACTTTGTCATACCACCTGCTGCTTGTGTCCCTTCTATTGACCAATGTTTTGCTCACTGTTGGGCAACGTTAGGTAGCGTTGTGCCTGGCTATAGAGATGCTTGAGGATGGGGTGCGCTGTGGGGTGACGACGGGAATGCCGCGTGGTGGCACATGTAGCGGAGGTCAATTCCGATGCGACCAGCATGGAGGTTCATGTCCCGGAAACTTCGCCGGGGCCCCTATCGGTTGTCCTGGTACTGCTTCAAGCAGCCTATGGTAAGCTTAACTCCTGCATTCTTAGTATACGCAAGCTGGGTGAAAAGAACCTCGTGCGAAAACAGAGTAGGAGATTGCAACCTGTCGTGGACCTCAAGGTGTGATTACATGCAACGATTTGAGTTGTATTGAAAGACGTGGTCCTATTTATGGCACTTCAATGCTTCTTCGTCTTCGGGAAGAAACACATCCCAGAAAGTAGGTTAAGGAAATGTGGAGATGATGAGCCGGCTACTAACTTTGTTCCATGTCTTCCATCGCTTCTGAGGGAGAGAGTCCCCGCAAAAGAAGACAGAGATAACCCATCTTTGATAACTTTGAGATGTAAGCGATGCTCTTTTTTGGGGGCTTAAATGATGAAGACACAAGCTTAGGTATGTACCTATTTTTTCAGGAAGTGCTAATGATGATACTCCGCGCAGTTATGCACCCGGAGCACTCTTCCGTTCGATGAAAATGTGCATCTACCTGAACGTTCGTTGTCAATGAATGGCTCAAGTCTTGTGAAGCAACGTTCATTATCTCGCAACTTATGGCAGTAGTGTGTACGCAAGCCTGGTGCGGTGTTGCTGTGCCACTTTCAAGAAGTGTTTACATCATGTCTCCCAGTATTTGTTTTCTCTGCCGGGTTTTCATATCCACATCATATAGTTATCAGTGTTATCAGTGGATTTATCGCGCCGCTTGTGCACGATGTTCACAGACTAGTGGACAGCGAACTTAGAAATCTATGGGTTCATTCTGGATATTATCAGCTTGGGAATAGTCAGAACCATGCAGAGGGAGAGAAGGGTCGGAAGCATCAGTTCAAGACAATCATAGAAAGATCCAACACTCCATCCAACTTTGGCCACTGCCAGTGATAACTAGCGAGATCAAATAAATGCCACCTCTAACACTTGCATTCAAGAGTGATATGGAAGCGAAAGGAGAATGTAGTTTTTGGCTGTGTCGACAAATTCATGGCTCACAGACCCCTCTCTGCAGCCAAACCCACTTTTGTGGAGCTGACTGGAAGTTTATGGGCTCAGAGATGAAAATAAAGGACTCTTTCATGGAGGTGGCTATATTTTCACTTGAGTAATGGAGCAAGTGCAGTGAAAGCCTCATTTGGAAAGGACATCGTACTATGTCAAGCATCTTGCTCACACTGGTTACGGAAGAGCGATTCCATGAGGAAATCAACTAGAGCAGACAATATAGGAAGCAGGAACTGAAGACAGATGTGGAACCAACAAGGCTAAAACTGATTATAGTTCAAAGTCCTTGCCAGTACTCATAGAGAGCCAAGGGTAAGATGTCTCGCTATAGAGTCTTTGGTCGATGAGTGCGCAATTGTTGGGCTTGGAAGAGAAGAAATGATGCCAGTTAAGTAAGTGCTTCAACATCCCTGGTGAAAAAACTTATAAAACCTGCGGCTTGAATGTCCGAGCGTATTTCTACATCGCGCAGGCATTGCAATCCCAGTAAGACATAACATCAAGCTCCAACGGCCAAAAGAACCCGTAGTGGCAGAAGGGATGCTAAGCCTTTACATATAAGGCATCGCTGGCAGCGATCCTTTTTCTTCATTATTCCATTCTTCCACTCTTGCATTCCTTCCTTCCTCCTTTCCTCCTTCCTATTGTTTGTCGTTTTTGTTATTATCTTGGTTTCTCGTTTTTGCCCGCCAGACGATATATTTCTCTTGGCATGGCTTGCGACAAGAGGTAAACGGCACTGGGCACGCCGTTTAACACCAACATGGAGACGCTGGTGCCGCGCCGTCAAATCTCCGTATGGTTTACCTTCTAAAACTCAGGGGCAGACACCTGAACGAAAAGAGGCCATAAATTCCAGCACGCTGCCTAACTCCCAACCGTGATTGAAAATACATATCGGAGTATCACGAAGTAACCTTTTTTGAGAACCGAAGAGCTCACAACCGTTCAGTCCTAATTAACCTTTCAACCCTGAACGCCCAATCCCACTAAATTTACCATTCAAAAAATGCGGCAGTGGCCGAATGCGTTACATCGCCCCTTATGGGAATAAACATGACATCAGCGTCGGGTATCAACAGATAGAAAGAACGTAAACCTCATCAATGTAATGCGAAATCGTGATCATGAGCGCAGCTGCTTCGTCTGTCAGTCGCAGGCAATTTGACCAATGGCGATTTGTCACAAGTGTATATTGGTGCATGAAGCATGCTCATGGCAAGCTGCAGCCCGTACTCATGGCCTGGAGAACGAAGAGTTGGCATGTCGGCGGGAATTAAGAACACCCGATTCTGGATTCATGCGGACGTTATCTCCGTCAGACTCTCCGATCCTTTCTCATCACGCCTTTCGGTTCCCGTTTGGGCCGCGGACAATCGGAGATGAGCTCTGGGCGGGGCTCGCAGAGTCGAGATATGCCCCGCACCCTGCGTAAGAGGTCTCTCGTCTCGCTTCTCATCAAGGTCATGGTCATCGTCTCCTTCACGGTCCGTTGCATGCCCCAATGTCGACGGGCTCGCCTCCCTAGTGACTGCAGGGGCCGATGTTGTGGGGGAAACAGCTGTCGCGGTCGTTCCCGATATGCTGGCGGTGCCGATGGAGTGCTGAGCCTCGAGATACAAAATTTCGTGGTACTTTTCGGTCGGTTCGTCACCATCGCTCATATTTCCGTCAACCCTGGATTCTTCTGTGTGCGGCAGTCCGCTGCTGTTTCCGCTTTCTCGTTTGCGAGTGCGTTCTGGGAGGAGACTGCGTCGGCTTGAGTGTCGGTGACTGCTATCAGGACCCGAGGTGGGATCTGCGATGCTGTCGGTGGGGTCATTTGCTCTCGATGCCTGGCTAGCAGCGTCACAGTGTGATTCAACGTCGTCATTGTTGATGGGTGTGATCCAGGGCAGTGTCGGGTCACGATGGTCTTGTTCCGGGGAAAGCAGTCGCGGGAAGACGCGCTGGATCAGGGGCTTGAGGGTCATGATGCAGGCGCAGGAAATTGCGGAGTTGACCTCCACAACGGTCCAGTAGATTAAGGGGGCGCTGGTGTAAAATGCATCCATGGAAGGATGTGGAACATAGACATCAATGAGCTTCGTCAGGCGAACGACGGAGACAATGCAGACACTAAAAAGGTGATGAGTCAGCCGGCTGCCCCTAGGATAAGCAGAGGACTTGCTTACAAGAAACCCAACGCAAAGACGCCCAGAAGGGCGATCTTTTGCCGGCGAGGAAGCCTCATCTTCGAAAGGATCGGCAGAGGAAGTGCCATAATGACAAGATCGGAGGCAATATGGAGCGCAGAGTTGAACCAGTACATGCTACCTGGGTGGCAATAGACAAGAGTCTTGTAGCCAAGCGTCCAATCCCAGAAGGCCTGCAAGGGGACGCAGACGGTAAACACGGCCGCGACTAGCCAGATGCTGACAGCTAAGACCAATACCATGACAACTTGTATCGCCTTTTTCATCTTGGAGCTGGAGCTGAAGATGCGCCGGTAGAGTAGGAGGATGGACACGCGGGTGAAGATAAGGGATGTGTTGTAGAATAAGATCCCGTACCATGCTGCCTTTGGCGAACGTTTAGCAAACGTGAGCCGTGGGAGACGGGGAGGGGACGTGGCAACATACTCGCTGGAACTTGGTCGTATTTGCGAGTTCGAGTTCCCAGACATGCTTTCCGGCCCCATGGGATAGTTCTGCGGATTCTGTCAGCTACTGACATGTCACTTCGACAGGCAAGGAGTAACCGACGTTCAAAGGTGCTGCCCACGAGACCGGCGGAGCAGAGCTAGGAAGGTCAGCAGAGCTGTTGGCATGGCAAAGCAGTAGACATGTCCTTACAAGAGCCGGCAAAATGCACCAGTCCGAGTGACACAGCACGCGATGGACCCATCTCGTGTAGAAACGCATTATCACGAATCCGAGGCCGATGAGAAATGTGATAACTGTACAAACGGCGATATCCACTTGCAGCGATCGCCCAGGATTCGGCGGTATGATCCACGATGGTGTCGGAAATACAGGCGTCGTGCTGGTCGGATCACTAAAGTTTGCCGGCACGGTGGTGTTGTTTGGCCATATCCACTCGACGCCTACGTCTGTAATTTCAGACATCTTGGCCAACTCTCCTCACTGCCTGACACAGTGAGGATGACGTCCGCGCTGTAGGGTCTGACGGCCTGTCGTGAAGAAGCCAAGGGCGCCCGTCGACATATACCGACTGCTCCCCACAGATTCAATCTTATAAGGGGCGGGCGCGTTCTGTCCGCAGACAATTTGATGGTTGCAAAAGAACGAGTCCGGAGGCGGCACATCTATCCGGGGCAGCAACCGATCGGGGAGATTTGGCGTTGGTGGCGGACAGAACCTGGGGTAGACTGGTAACGTGCAAGCGACACAGGCGAGCCACCGTTGCTTGAAAGGACATCCAGAAACACAAGAAACAAGGCAATGTGGTAGGGCCTCAGGTCAAAGCAGAGCAGAAAATGTTGCCGACAGAAAATGCGACTCAAGGCGGCATGGACCCAAAATTCGGTCAGCGAGCCGGCCGGAGTTTATCGTTGGATCTGCGGGGAAGCATTTAATTGAGAGCCGGGTATATCAAAAACGACGGGGTATAACACATGAAGGACTGCGGAAAATACGAGACTAGATGAAAGGGGGCCCAAACATGAGAAGGTCTACATAGATTATTAGCTAGCATTGACTAATGAGATGCATTGTCTTGTGGGAAACTTACTGGCATGGAAGAAAGAAAGGAGTGTTTCTGTCTGCAATGCGGAGAAGACGATAGGATGACGGGGCAAAAGTTCCAAATGAAATGAAGCTTGAGAGCTGAGGCGCCCAGGCGCCGGGCATCTCGCCGAGGAACCACCAGCGGCAATGCAACCAAGGGTGGATGATGCCCACCCTTAGGCTGGCCGCTATACCGCATCAGGATGCCGATCTGACTTCCGACAAGCTGTCTTTGGCAGCTGGCTGCCCGATTTTCTCACGGCAGTTACCCATTGAAGCGCTCAAAGTCCTCGGCTTGCAGCCATTCAAAACGGCGTTGCATACCAAGGGTCTTTGCATGCATGTTGATGGGGAAATCACGCGTTCATCAACAGATGGGAATTGTCGGCGCCGATGCTCATTGCAACACCAAGAACTGACCGTACCCAGTTTCAGCCGGCCTGGATCGGGGACTCTGGAGCCGACGATCATTCGGAATGTGGGCATCGTTACACTAGCGTGATGTTGGTCGAGACTCTGGTCTTCAGCTCCATCTCCATCTCCATCTCCGTTTCGGTGAAGGCCCCGTCGTGGGAAAATGGTTTTGGCGCCTGATTGCGTAAGCCTCGTTCCAGAAACCTGTAAAGTACGGGACGTAGGTGAAAGGAACTGACAATGCACAAGCAGGCAAGCTGCGTAATCTTGGAGAGTCGATGGAGCAATCCTTACTTCCTCTCGAGAGGATGGACAGGTTCGAATATCCCCGGACTTTCGGCGTCTGAGATGTTGTGGGGAACCCCCTAGGGCCTGGCTGAGCCTTTTAAAACGTGGATGATGGGATGCTCGTCTCCGATTGGCTATTGTTCTGACCTTGTTGGGGATGAAGATGGAGTACGTACCTTCGTCGAAGGCATCGTTCGTAGTTCAGGCACAAACCCCTTTCGAGATATTATGACTACACTTCTTTGTTTCACATCAGCCCTACCTGCTGGGCAACATCCCGATGTTTTGTTTCCTTTTCGGTTCTGATTCTGCGGATCGAGATCTTCACGTGGAGTTCTCGCTTGGATCGCGGCGTGTTTCCGCCATGCCGGGGTTGGCAGCGTTGGCGTTGCTTCAAAGACACGGCAGAATCTAAGTGAATTATTGCCAACTGGTGGCAAAAGACTCGTTCCTGATCACATCACTTGAATGCTGTTTATAAGAAGCTATTGGTGGAAAAATGAACCGATGTCATTTCGTGTCCCGCAGATAAATACAGAAACGAAGGAGAAAAGGGAAGAAAACGGCTTTCGGATCTGGCTGGCGATCTTCTTATATTGGTGAGAAGACCCCCAGCAACTGCTACATCCAATATTGCGACCATTGGTGACTGCGTGCGTCGCTCTAGTTATCGTACAAGTTAAATGACCAAGTCCCAGACTTCAAGGAGTGTTTTACCTGAAAGAACAACTGGTTATGGCGTTACACTGGAAGAGGGGCAGCGAGGCTTGAAGAAACTAGCGAAGAGTGATGCACGTACAAGCCAGCTGCAAAGGGGGGAATATCTTCTCCAAAGTAAACTATATACCTCACAATATGATGGCAAAACTATGTACAGAAAGCTAACAAAGGTATGTACAGGATGTGATACGTGAGCTCGGCTGCTCCTGAGGTGCTGCCATACCGAACGATCAAAATTCCGGAAAGGCACTGTGCTCAACCGACGGGACTCTGCGCAATGCACGCGCGTATATGCTATCCGGATCTTGTTTGGTCGTCATTCAAGCGCTTCAGGCGTACTGCTTGAGCAAGTCGATGTAATAAGTGTATGCGGTGCCCGAGGGAGGCTCACTGTTCGACACAATGTTAGCCAAACTTCCACAAAACTCAGAAAACAATAAGAAAATGGGGAACGGGACATTGAGTAAATATACGAGCCCCACCAGGGACCAGCAGCCCACCAGAGAGCGCCAGTCCAGACGTCGCTGTTTTCTTGGAGGTGGTTGAGGAGGCCGGTGATGGCGGTGCGGCAGGTTGGGTTGGCACCGCCCGCGAACTCGCCCAGAATGCCGAGCTTGCCGTTTTCGCGCAGCCAGCGAGTGGCACCAATCACACGCTGGACGCCAATCTCAGTCCCAACGCAAACCTCGCTGGTGCCAGAGCCGTCGCTGTCGAGGTACTGGTGCATCTCGTAGATGATCTTATTCTCGGGGTCGGTCAGGGCGGCGAGGTTGGTGTTGGTGACATTCCAGGTCCAGGCACCGGTCCAGGAGTTGCCTTCAACGAAGATGTACTCTGTTTGTAAATGCGTTAGCTGCGTTTGAACAAAGTTCCTGGTGCCAACAAATCGAGCCGCTGAATCAAGGAACAACCCTGACCCACATCCAACCATAACCCTGGAGGGTCTGGATAAGGGGTAACAGTAAATAAGAGCGTTCCCAACAAGCCGAGTTTAGGGGTCGGCTTGGCTTGGCTTGCGAAGACTTGACTTGTTGAAAACGCTGGTAAACAAACTCAAAGGACTGAACATACGCTGAGTAGCACCAGCAGAGCGAATGCCGTCAATGGCAGCTTGGTTGAGCTGGAGGACGAGGTTCTGGTCCATATCATGATACTCGTTGTTGGTGTCAAAGATAACGCGGGGGTTGTTGGCGTAGACCTTCGCGACATTGTACCAAAAGGTTTTGAATGCGGTTACATCGGTAATGATGTTGTCATAGTAGCGACCGAAGTTGTGGGGATCGAGGATGGCCCAAGCACCGTTGTTGGTGATGTAGTTGACGGTCTCGGTCAGATTCTTCAGGTAGCCCTGGTCAAATGCTGAGGTGAGGGTGTTGGGGACCAGGCGTTCCATGGAGAAAGCCACACGGAAGGTGTTCATGCCATCGCGGATGAGGGTCTGTATGAGCAGTTAGTGATGTCCAACGACTTTGAACGATTGTTACAAGGTTCGACGCACCGAGATGGAAGAGGTCGAGGGGAAGGTGAACTCGGTGCCCCAGCGGCCAGGGAAGATGCCCTTGCCGAACTCGGCGCAGGACTGGTTGACACCGAACCACTTAAATTTCTTGCCGCCGCTGCCAGGGGAGCTGGTGGTGGTAGTCGCCGGGGCAGACGAGGTGGTCGAAGTCGGAGCAGCCTGGGTCGTGGAGGTCCGGAAGGTGGTCGAGGCCTGGCCAGGAATGCACTGGCTGTACCAGTCGTTGTAGTACTGGCAGTAGTAGCCAGAGACGCAGGTAGTCGAGCCCTGCCAGCCAATGCCGCCGCACTGCTGCCAGGGTCCGCTCTGAGCGGCAACGCCAGTGGCGAGAACGCCAGCGAGGATGTAAGACTTCATCTTGGCGATCCGAGTAAGCTTAAACCCGATCGATCGGTGATCGTGAGCTTGATCTGAGGACAAGACATCTAGAAGGCTTCTTGGGCTTCTCAAACACCCCCTTTATACTTTGTAGGTTGTCGGCAACAAGCCAGACGTCATTTCAAACCTAGGAGTGAGGCTCACGAGAAGCGCGGGATGTGGACCCTCCGTGGCCAGGGGCAAGCCGGCTGCAAGATCCCTAATTCCGGGGCAGAGCAGGGGATTTCTTGGAGCATGGTTGCATGGTAAATGCTTGTATTCTCGCGAAAGCAGTGCTGCAAGGCTGTCGTTAGGCCCATCCTATGGAACGGGGCCCGCCGAAGTTCCCATCCAGGCCTTTGGAGGGCGGTGGGAGGACAGCCGGCTTCCCAAAACAAGGCGGTAGCCGGGCCGTGCTCAGCTGTGGACAGCCTTGTGATGATGTGAATGTGCTCAGGGGTTGAGCGATGAAAAACGGTCCTTAACCGACGACATGGATGGAGAGTCCCAAAAGAGACACGATGTAACGCGGATCGTCCATCTCCGACATCCATCTTGGGGTGGATGCTCCGTCAGCCATGACAAGCAGGTGACCCAGTGTTTCAAAACACGGGTTAGCACAAAGGATTCTTGCACAAAAGATATCATTGTGGACTATTGCCCATGCCATCAAGAAAAAAACATGTAAATTAGTAGTACTGAGTACTCACTTCAAATTGATGTTCCTGCGAATCGCAACCTTCACCGCCGTAATCCGTACTATATCACCAATCTTGCAAAAATGACGAAATTTATTGTCTATTTTCGTATGCATTGGGATGTTTCGTTTTCTGGAGTTTTGGTAAGCTCCGGCAAGGAACCGGCCGGCGAGGTGGGGCTCGGGAGAGCGAACACCGAGCGAAGGCGTCTCGGGTGGTGGGAGGTTCATCTTCCGAAGATCCACTCACGGATGCCAGGCATGGAGATGCGGAGGCCGGCACTACAGTTTGTCTTACGACCTCAAATATCAAATAGCTTTTTTTAAGACATAAGCTGTTGTGTGTCGCTTTGCTACTCAGCCATCAATAACTTTGAGATTCAAGCACTCGGTTTCATCTACCTCGATGTCCCCTTCCCTCTTCCGACAATTCACCTTTCGTTCTTCCTTTCTAAACCTTAGACCCCAACCTCAGTTGTCGTGCCGGTTGTGCTGCGGGAAGGCTTCAAGGATTGTGTCCCTGGCCCCACATAATAGTTCCGGCCATGCGCCCAGTAGCAACTTGCACACAGCACCACTGAAACGAACACCACGATCGCATAGTTCATCTACTCCCAATATTGATGTTAGTATCTCAGGCTCTCTACGCAAGGGGCAGTACTCCAATGTAAATGTAACACGACTCACGTTCGATGGCGTAACAGGTAACTGCAGTGGCAGGAACAGAATGATAGCGATAAAAGTATTCCAAAAGACAGCAATGATGTTGACGGCAGTGCTCCAACGTCCGAGATGCCAGGGCCCCCGCTCGAAACGATTTGGATACATCATCTTGCAGAGTATGGGAATCAGGTAGGACACGTTGAGGGCAATGGCACACACAGTGAACACGGCTGCGATAGCTATCCCGCTCACGAGCCCGAGCAGGTTCACGATCACGACAGCTACGGCATATCCCCATACCGCAGGGATGGGCGTGCCCGTCTTGACATCCACCCGTGTCCACATGCATGCCAAAGGGACCAGCTCGTCGCGGGCCAAAGCGAAGAACATACGGCTACCAGCCTGAGCACCAGGGATGGCAACCAGGTTCATGATAATAACTCCACAGAGTGTGAAGAAGATGGCTGGAGCTCGTCCGAGTGCTTGAGTGAAGAGCTCCACAACTGGTTGGCCAGATGGAGAACTAAGCAGCGGAACGGGACCTCCTGGGCCCATGCAAAGAACCAAAGCAAGGTTGAACGCAAAACCCAAAATATAGGTTGACAATGATGCAACGGAAATGGCGCGAGGGATGGTCATTGCTGGGGATTTTGCTTCCTCAGCGATGCTTGGGAAGTCCGAATTGTCAGCATGATATCGTTGAGGGTTATGAGATCAGCGCGGGCATACCGAGCGGTGCTGTCAGCACTTGTCATGATCCACGCGGGGGTAAGGCAGCCAAACAGGAACGCAAACCCTGGGGGAGACCATCCTGATGTTGGCTGGAAGTCCGTGAAGGCATATGAAAGACTGTTCTTATTCTTTGTCTGGACCAGCAAGTAAACACAGGCGCTGACAAGCACGGTCATATGGAGCACCACATAACTGCTGGTCAGACGGGTGAGCCAGCGTGTGGGCAAGGTATTGATGCCGGCATGCACCAAGGTCAGCAACGCCGCAACTCCAACAACATGGCCTGTAGCGGGTTTGTATGTCGAGTCTGTGGCGATGGAGATGGCGCCAAGGAGCATCTGGCTTGTGGCATACTCGGTCGAGGCGCTGCCAGCAATTGTCCCGATCAATGTGATCCATCCTGTGTGTTATCAACCGTCGTTAGCAACATATACAACCTGTCTTACAAGATCCTGAATGTTCAAGGGACACATACCTGACATCCAGCAAAGAAGAGGCATATGCTTCTCAGGCGCCAGAAACCGTAAAGTGTAATACATTGCCCCAGCGTTGGGATAAGCTGACGACAGCTCGGCAAGGCTCACAGCAAGTGCTAGAGCGCCTGCACCACCAACAATCCAGCTCCACATGATGGCTGCAGCGCCGCCAGCCTGAAGTCCATAGACCCAAGTGGATATCAAGGAGCCATATATGCCGGATATGCTCATGGCAAAACTGAATGTGGACCAGGAGGAAAATTCGCGCTTGAACACCTGATCAAAGTCAACATCTGTCAGTGTCTTGAGACCTGAAAGGCATAGCAAAAGAATTGGAGCACTACTGGTTTGTATCCCATGGCTTCCAGCTTTTTGTCAGCTTCGTCTAGATGTCTGGATGATAGAGCTGTAGTGACTTCATTCCCAGGAGGAGAGTCGACCTGCTGGGTACATGTAGCGAAAGCAGCTTCTTTAGGACTTCGGGCTGCCATGACTCTGTACTAGTATCCTAAGGTAAGTGAGAAGGACAAAAGAGCAGATCTGTCTACACTGCTTTGAATGCAATGCGTGGGAGCATCGTGTCCTCTTGTAGGCCAAATCCCTTCCATTCCATCCTTCACACCGCTCTGCTGTTAGCACTCATCCTTTCAGATCAAGAATTATGTGGCAAAGAGTGTTGACAGTTTCTGTTTGTCATTGTATCGTTGTGTCAGCCTGAGAACTGCCCCGACATGGTGCATCGGCCCGAGCCTTGGATTTCTGTGGAATGCGGTCTTACTTTAATTGGATTTCATAGTTTGCGATATGGAGTATCCGCACGTTGACTTCCGTGTAAAGCTAGTAACCTTGATGACAGGTTGATTAATTTTGGGTATCTAACTAGGATCACATCCGCTATCGGAGGGAAACCATAATGATTATAGAGACTTCACGTGCAAATGCCTTGCTTGACAAGTTAGCTTTTGGCAAGGTTCATCACTGGAATGGCTCCGATTGCTCAGTTTGTGAATCCCCACCGACGTATCACTGCTTGACAGCAGTAGTACCATTTCCGTGGACCTGTGCAGCAGGTGACACGGACTATCTCTCCATCCTCACCGCTGAACGATGGATTCAGGGAGCAGTGTCGACAAGTGGAACGTGGAGGATCGACATCACGAGGTAGTTGGAAATTTTCACCAAACTGCGGTCTTAAAGTTAAAATTGGAGATAGACCCCCATAATAAACTGTGCATCATTCGTTAGCAAATACTGAACTTCACTTTGATATGATATCGCTCAACAGTTAACGAATCCGAAGTTTCCCGTTCAGATCTCTCGTTGGCCCGTCCCCTGATCGCTTCAGTCTGCTAGCCATCAAGTTCGGATGTAATTCTAGAAGCTTAACTAACGGGTCTATGGCGGCTACTTCCGTCACAGCGGGTCGCCTTGGGAACCGGTGAACTGGTTCTCGGAAGTCGGTGACAGGGGGGAAAGAAAGCCGATGGGGTCACATGTCCTGGGCCAACCCCCCATGCCTCCATTTTCTCGCCTGCTTTTGCCCTTGTTGCGCATCAGCAAGCTAGATAAGTGCGAATCCTGTTGTCAATTATCATTGATTGGATGCTGGTTGGAACCAGTCAGTGTAGGCATTACTCATGTCCAATGGAAATGCACTTTGATGCATACATATACATGGAAATCTTGTATTATAGTGCAAGAAACAGACAGAGACATCATGATTTATCAGATAGCATGCATCTCTCGAGCTGTCTGTACAAGATATAACAGTGCATCGGGCATCCTTCAGCATATGGCTGTTGTTGCGAGTTTGATCGCTTCGCGTTTCCTTTGAGCTTCATTCCGTGGAACATAACACCGATGAGAGAGGCTACATTTTCAGCGACACTGCTACATCCCTCAGTTATCAGCATTTCGACCTGCCTGATGGTTGGGCTGGTGGCTTGCATTAGTTGTTCGGGGCAATATCCACCAGACAAAAGACACTACCGGGAACAGATGCATAGCACGTGGTCCGGGGAGCTTTATGCAGAAAGTTATCTTTGCGAAGCTCAATATTCGTATTAGACTTTTGAAGTATCTGTTGACCATTAACGAAGCATTGAATATTCCCTCAACTTACAATATGCAGCTGAACCCGAGCTGTATACCTGTAGTACCCGGTACAAAATGTGGTCCTAGAGGTCTTTGAAGCCCAACCCCACACTCATGATTTGGAGATGTCTGGGACTCAGCTAAGGGAATCATTGCCATTCATATTGCATGAAGGACCCAAGGCCTGCGGGGCGAAATAACTGTCTCTTTTCTATACCTGCCCGACCAGCACATCGACTCATACCGTGACCTCTCTGCCTCTGGGCTGTGAATGGTGTGCTTCAGCTTGTCATTCAAGGCTCTGCCATGTGATCTTAAGGAAAATCTAACATTGAGAGATGAAATTCCCATGATACTGGGCAATGGCCTTTGGACGTGATTGTCAAAAGCATGTCAATGCTGACAGCACATCTTTTGTAACTATGTGAATAAAATACAGAAGTGACAGAACCTTAGTAGATGCTTCTCTTTTAACATACTACTGAAGGCTGAAGACAGAAGAACGAACTGCCACCTTTCATCTTCCTCTCTCCCCAAGCCCAATGGCACCCAAAAAAGCAAACGAAACACACCAGTCACAAGAATACCCAGTCATTTATTTCTTGCCCTCTGAGCCTATCTTCCACTCGCCTGCATCTCTGACTCCCTGAGCGACATTCGCCACGCCCCCCTCAACTCCCGAGCCAGCCTTGCCCAGTGCGTCCCCCAGGGGCTTGCCAAGACTGCCAGCAGCGCCGGTGACAGTCTCGCCGACGCCACGGGCCGCAGCGCCCAAGACGCCACCAACCGTGTCGGCCAAGCCACCAACGGTGTTGCCCAGGGTTGATGTCACAGCTTTGCCCGCACCAGCGACGCCCGTATCGGAGGGGCTTTTCTTGGTAGAGTCGCTCATGTTTGGGACTTGATTTGGGTCGCCGAAAAGTCGAATTTAAGTGTTAGTGGAAAATCTAGAAGTTGACCTCAAGAATGGATGCAATGTAGAGGAGGGGTGGCTAGTGTGCTCGAACATAGGAATTAGTTTAGCTTATAGGCCGAGATGGGGAAGACACCACCCCAGCCGGGTCGTCGTGGAGATCGCCTCCAGCTACGTCATCGATAGGGAAGCTCCAGTGGTATGACGTTATTACGTTCCCACATGATAAGTTGGATGATGTCTGGTCTTGTGGAAACACTTTAGAGGTTAGCAAGTTGAGACGACCGATGGTTCGAGCTTCCTATCTGTCGAATGACTTCCTAACGCCATATGGTCCCCCCAGTGGCCCTGTTGTTATCACCAAAGGATGCAGTCTGACCCGGCGAAGATGCTCGTCATAAAAAAGTGGGCAGTATCGTCTCGCGACTCCAGTATCCTTAGTCCTGCCCGCCGTCCAAGATATTCCCATCAGATCCCGTTTCCTCGCACAATGCTGATCGCTGTGCCTTCTTGGCTCAAAGGCTCTCTTGACTTAGAGATCGAGCGTCTCTTGTTGAGGACGTAGTAGTGAGACTCAAGGGCTTGCCAGGTCCGCTGTGGGAAGAGGCCGTTGTCCTGTGTCAAGATACCAGATCAGCTTTGTTGTGCATCTCAAGCTATGGCGGGGAAAAAATGACATACTACCATCTGTTTGTAAGTCATTTGGGGGTGCTTGCGATGAAGTTCCAGAAGTCTTGCATCTTCTTCGGGTTCCCAGCGCTTAGCGCTGGACGCCCTTCCTCCCTTCTGTGGTGTCGTGAGCTGGGCTTGATAAGTCATGGGGATGAGATAGCAACTGAAACCTCACCAAGAGCAGCAGCATGCTGAGATGATGGATTCCCAAATGCTGTCTGGCTGTAACAGGAACTACCAGTGGCAATAGATCCAGAGCCGCCAAAAGGGGAAGAGGCAGAGGCAGGCTCCTTGGCAACAGTAGGCGAAGCGAACGTCGTGGTTGTAGTAGGGATGCTACCAAGTGAGTGACGTTCAAGTGCAATGTTGCCATCAACTACATCGTTAATAAGCATTGTTGCCTCTATCTTCTTATTCGGTACGGATGGCTGGGGCTGCGTTAATATGTTGATGTCAAAGTCAAAGCCATTGTTGTTGAAGCCAGCATCAGCATTCATAAGGCCGGTAGTATTGTTGTCCTGGACGGTGAAACAGGTTTGCTGTTTTCCATCCACGGAACCATGGTTCTGGCGATATCGGACGTTAAAATGAAGCTCCAAGCGGTGCTTCTGTTGGTCTATGACACAGGTCAAGAACGAATTGATGTCGTGTTCTGTCCAAGGCATGTTCAATGCGCTGTGCGTGGAGAGATGCTGTAGCTCCCTCAAGCTGTTGATGGTCCCAGAAAATGTTGTGATGCTGGCAGAATGGGCAGCCTCTGCGACTGCCACCTGACCAGTTCTTGCCAAATGCTGGATGCGCTCATTGCAGTAGGAAATATACGGGGATCGGAAATCGACTTTATGATATGAATGGCACTCAAAACCAATGCACCTCTTGCTAAATATTACTCCAGCACTGGTAGAGCCGCACAGGCAACAGTGCTCTGTTATCGTGATGCACATCGTGTTCATCGGTTTTCCTGCCTTTGTGATACAAAGATTAGTGAAGTTGCCAAAGCGACGGACCCATGAGGTATTGGTGAATTAGATCGGAAAATGAACTGTAAAGGCCACTGACTGTCAATATGCTTAGTCAATTCTGCTCAAAGTTAGAGATTTGGACTCCAGATTTGTGAGATGTCCCACTCTTGTTAGGTAAGGATAAAGGGAGGGTTGGAATTACCGCACGACAAAACAGAATATTGCGCGCGACTCTGCTATCTTCCTAACCAGCTGCGATAACTATTCGCTGTGTCAATGAATAACCATAAACTGCGTTGTTGTTGTTTTCATGCACTTGCTATTGTTTCCTGTTACCGCGCACTAGTGTTAGGATTGATTAGACAAAGGCCTAAGGCTTGTGATTTTGCCCATTGACCTTAAAGCCCTGGATTTTCTGCATTCAATTTTTTTATACCTCTGGCAAAATATATTTCTATCGATTCATGTTTTAGTTAATTTGGTTGAGACCAGACCAGAGCAAAACACAGCTCTGCTGTGCAAGCTTCAACCTGCTGTGAATGCAGACCTTGCCGATTGCATTAAAGAAATCACTTCTTTCTGGCGCTGATGTCTGATGAAAGCGGCCAATCGGACCTGGCGGCCCCACCCCAAGCGGTGACCCACCTCCGGCACCGAAGTTCCCAAATCTGGCAATCGTTTCGGTTCATCACGGCCCCACATATCCGAGTCACTTAGTCTCTGTTGCACGTATATAAGGGCGTGTTACTGGCCATGCTAGTGGCACTTGTCACTTCTGTGACAGTCTCCGAACCGAGTCAAGGTTTCCCATGATACTCTCCTATCAAGTGCCAGCTAACATTCAACTATAGGGAAGTCAGTGGACATCATCTTCAGCTTTTCTCCATCCTCCAAGTAAGCTTTGGACTGTTCACTTGCTCCATTCCTTCGATCAGGCTCTCCCGCTCCCGATCATTGTCTTGCACTGGAACCCCTAACCCACCAATCCATCTCCCCTCAAATGGCCATCCTATTCTGGTTATCTAATGGTTCGCTTTTCACAATTCCATGCACATACTACGTACACAGGCTGTTCCTACAAGACTACCTGATGGTGAACCTACGTCAGCTACGTCCACACTTTTCCATTTTGTATCCAAAAGCTTCATTGAAGCCGAAGACTGCTACTTCATGGGACATTGTTGGGGGGGGGGGTCAGCTTTCGATCTGTCTCTTCCCAATGGCACACTCCTATAATCTTTGACAGGCTGAGCGACAGAGCTCGACAATACTACACCACTCGAGGACGGGACCACAGGCACCACTTGAGCCAGTGATCCTTCTGAAGCAAGCTCTGGTGAGTTCCCATCTCAAGAAAGCTTGCTGCTAGACCTGTGAGTGAGCAGCGCAGAACAATAAGACAGAAGTTCGACAGTCGAGGCCAGGCTCGCAAAGTCCTTAGGAGCTCCGCATCTCCGAAGGTCTGCCCCTTTGTCTTCAGTGCACTGATCTCTCCTGTGCAGCCCCCTCATATATATGCTCAGGTTCTAGAACAAATCTGGACTCTATTTATATCACGCGGACTGGGATCCATTATGGGACCCGTCACTTGAACACACCCTCCTTGG
>JAAFKN010000055.1:0-26367 GCA_011800035.1 Thermochaetoides dissita | reverse complement strand
GTGAACAGGTTGATGAAGAATAGAAGAACCCGCAGGGCCGGGAGGGGGGTGGATAATCCCATTGGAGCCGTCGTTCTTAATGGGATGGTTAGGAAGACGTGGGAGTAGAGATGCCTGATCGGCTTCGAGGGGGAGAAAGGGTTGAGGTGGAACATAAGCAGGGTATTTGGAAGTGATCTCCTGTCGAAAGACGTGGTAGTCTAGCGGGGAGGCAGTAATGACCTCTTTTTCGCTGTTGGCTTCCATCTCACAGGTAGCCTTCTTGGTCTCGGCTATCTCATGAGTGCCACCGAAGACAAGCAGAATGGACTTCCAGAAGAGAAGAAACACTTGGGGGTGAGGAAGAGCGCCTGTGTCGTCCCATCGCAATTGGACGGTTGCGCGGAACATGTAATTAATAAGACTGGGCTCCAGCGCAACTAGTTCATGTCAGCAAGTCATCGTCAAGTAATGTAGAGTTGACTTACGGAGCTTGTCCCTGACAACGGCCATCTCCAGGGGGCTATCGAGAGCCTCAGAGATGAGCACGTACATGATGGTCATCAAGTTCAGCAACTCTTCGACAAGTAGCTGAAGATTAGATGGCGTATTGGGACCCCAAAGGATATCAAAGGCATCCTTCAAGGCATCCCAAACAGCTTCGATACCACCACACTCTGTCAACAGCCACACACCCTCCCGCATGGCGCTAAGTTGTTCCCGGGTAGCCGCAGAACGGGCCTTTCCATCCGCAAGATTGGGACTTGCAGCTCCCTTGATGCTTTCCATCCACCTACCCAAGACCAGATACAACAACGCGCCCACAGACTCGCTCTTTAGAGCTTTATCCCCACCTCGAACCCCGTCCACCAACTTCTTCACAAACTCCATCCTCCTCTTTTCAACCTCCTCGCCCTCTCCATCCCATCGCACAATCCCCGAACGCTCGGCAGTAGGCGGATACGTCCGATTCCACGCCGCAACAAATGCCTGGTTCGCCGCCGTCAACCGCATCAACTGACGGAAGGTGTACACAAACCACTCGTCAATTTCCTCTTCCAGCGGGGCGATATCCTCATACACATAGTCGTAGGCAATCGGTTCAGCGGGGGGCATAGGGGCTCCTTGGGCATTGCGGGGCATCTCGGCGACTAGGCGACGGAGCTGAGCTAAAGAGAGGGAGTCCTGGCCTTGGGGCGGGGAGCCGTCTTGTTGCTGCGACGGTTGGGGCCCTTGGTACTCGGACACCTGCTGATGCTGGGGCTGTGACTGCTGTTGGAGCTTGATCGCATTATTGATGTTATTGTTGATTTCGACCGAGGAGCGAAAGGGGGGCAGAGGAGGGATGCGAGCGGGCGGGATCAGAGGGGACGGAGCCGGAGGTTGCTGGTTTCGGTGGAGCGATGGACGACGCGGTTGGGGCTGGCGTAGCTGTTGCGGAGAGGACTGGCCTGGGATCGGTATTGACTCAGGGGCTGAACTTGGGGTTGTTGTTGCTGTTGTCGTCGTCGTCGTCGTCGTCGTCGTTGTTGTCTGATCACTGAACTCGGCATCGCCTCGAGGAGCATCGGCAGCCGTGGCACCATCGGGCGCGGGTCGTAACGGAAGGACCGTATTCATCGTTATGGCTTCATTGTTTGTTGTTTGTCGGTTCGAGATATGGTCTCCTTGGCCAAACCCAAGTTCCAAGCTGATGGATCACTACGACTGCGGCCCCCACCGTCACTGTCCCCCCACAAGTCCTAGGCGCGATCGGCGATCGGGGATAACCCGCGCCGTGGCCCGTGCGTCAGGCGTGGATGCGCTGATCCTATTTCGGAAGTATCAAAACACAAGATGGCAAAAGATCGGGGAACTCGGATTGGAGACAGAAATGGAGGGTCACAGTCTCAAGATTACAATTTTCTGGTACACACCACTATAATATGATAGAAACAACTTGCTTTTAGAGACCCTATCGTAGTCTAGATGACAACCTTACAAACCGGTAGGACTAGAAATCGGGGTCAAGATTATTCACTTTGTGTTGTGAATCATTGAGCATCAAAGAGGCATTCTTTGTTCTTACGTGTGACAGCTTTCTGAGTATATCTGTCAATAAGTTCTCTCTTAGTACAAAATATATCAGTATTCTGCGTAGCTCTAACAGTTGTTCTCGTCTTCAACAAGGTTCCTGTCGAATTTGGAAATCCGGAGAGTTTCCAGCTGCTGCCAAGACCGATGATGTCATAGGAGCGTGCCTTATCGGACTTATGGTTGTTATCGTCCATCAAGGAACTCATTCCAAGTTTCGCGAGCAGCAGCCATCAAGAGCTTCCTCTCATGCCCAGTGTTCCGTTTTCTTCCATGAGGTATGTCGTGAAGGCAAAAACTCATCCAAGGGATGAATGCTGTTCTGCCTATATTCCTATGGCATATCAGCTGACTTCATGGTCACTTGCTGTGAGTCTTCGACACCGAAGTTCTTGGACGACCGCATGCCCTTTCATTGAGTTGTTGGCAGGGTTTTCGGTCGGTCGATCCAGTCTCGCAAACGCACATGGCCTTTGAGACAGGGATCGGATGATGGACAATTGCATCTTTAACACCTCCTTGGGATCTTGTTCTCAAGGACTCCGGCGAACAGGGCGAGCTTGTCGTGGTTACATCCTACTTTCCGATACCTCCAGCTGGACACGTGTACCGATACCTCCATCGTTTTCATCATGCTCAGCTTTTGACATCATGAAGAGGCACTTCCATCAGTGTATAGGGAACGGACAATCATTTTCAAATCAGACGATCCACCTTTTCCGAACCCTCATGAGTAGTTGCTCATGTCATGGAGGGGCCAGGTGCTGAAACCCCATCCAAATTCTTCTTCCCATGAGGACGTTCGTTTCGGCTTTCTGCTTTCTATCAGGTTGTGGTCCATTGGAGTATTTCTGTCAACTGTATCATGTAGATCTTATTGCAGGTTACCTGCATCATGCCATGAGCCATTTTTCCCATGAAATGAAAAGGCAGCTGACGCGGGGTCCTGGGTTGGTCTCGTGCATTACTCAAAGGCCAGATCTCCGTCCCAACCTCAATGGTGTTCGCCGGTAATTGCGATGGTTCTCGACAACGCCTCCAGTGGGGTGATGACACAACTGGCGTTGCCGTAGAGAGAGGCCTATAGATGTGGTAGATGCCGTGTATGTCTGCCAATTCCGATCCATTTCATTCCGTGTGTCACAGCGCAGATCTTACCTCGCTTCCTTCACTTTTCGACTTCAAAAAGCATTCGACCCTTGTGAATCGGCATCCAAGTCGTATCACTATCGATATAGATCCACCTCATTAACATCATCTCATTCAAGAGCCCTATTGGAAGATAAATGACGGCCCCAAATACCTATCCAAAATATTTCTACCCTCCTCCCCCACCCGACCTGGAGACGTATTCCCGCTCAATGCAGGAACATAGTCGTCGGCAGCTAGAGGCCATATTACCCCCGTTATCACCATCACCTCCCCCATCCCAACAGCGACAAAGCACAACGGGCCACGGTAGCAGCAACAGCAGCCAGGGCAGTTGGAATAGCGCAAGCACCGGCACCAGCAGCACGAGCAAAACCTGCGGTGACTTCAACGAGCGGGGTAGGAACATTAATCGACGCCTCATTCGCTACGCGCGGGCCCAAGCTGCCGCTGCGGGGCTGCCCCATCCATCAAGAATTTTAAGGGAGTTGTCGGATGGCGTAGAGGGCATCAGCCTGGGCGATGGGGATTTATTGGAGGACTGCCAGCGTAGCCAGACTACTGTCCAATTGAGTGATACAAACAATGGTTCAGCTCCAGGTTGTCAGACGCAAGGTACGAAACATGATCGTGAGGAAGTTGATGACAGCTGCCGGCAACGTTGGCGGTACGGAGAATGGGGATATGCAGGGACACAATCTGACCCCTAAAGGGATGTGGTAAATGCATAGGTTGTGGAGGATGAGCGGTTTTTAATCGGCAAAAATGGTATCATATATTAGTAGTTCTCAACCGAGAAGAATATACCACCGACTGAGGACGAGTCGCTGCCTGGTTCTGCCAAGTTAACCCAGGAGGGACTTACCTTAAGGTGGTAGAAGACCGCAACAGAGTTATGGCAATGTCTTTTTCCTACAAAGTGCTGTGCATCCAAGGCCTTCGCTGAATTTCTTGCCTCTCAATCATCATCTTCGTCTGAGCCGTATGCCACAAGAGGCTTCTTCTTAATCCCCAAGAGTGCTGAGTGGTCCTTCTTTTTCTTCACTTGCCGCTTAAAACTCGGTGTTGGCATCGTATCGGCAACCGTCGAAGGCGGAGTCGGCGTCGCGCCCACAGCAGGAGAAGCAACTGCCTCCGAGCTTGTCCCTGACCCTTCACCATTCTCCCCAGTTACCTCCTCTCCGTCTTCCACAATCACCTCCTCCAACGCTTCATGCCTTCTGGCCCAAGCAAACGCCCTCCTTGCAGCTTCAGCGTCCTCCTCTTCTTCCCTTCTCCTCCTCTCCTCCTCGTCCCTACCGCCAGGCACCAAAAACGTACTTTCATCTTCCCCATCAAACACACCTTCCCTCTCTCTCCTCGCCCGATCCAGCCTCTCATTACGCTGTCGAATCTCATCTAACATATCTGCAACTTCCATCTCCCTCTTCGCCTCAGCCGTCTTGGCCTCGAGCTCCTCCATTGCATTCCTCTCCTCCGCGGCCCGTCCCTCCCTCTCAGCCAACTCTCTCTCAAGCCGATCCAGCCTCTGCTCATCCGTTTCCTCCTCCCCATTCTCCCCTAACCCGCGCTTCCACGGCTCCGTGTTCCTCTTCGCGCCCCGCTCAACCATGTAATCTTGATTTTTGGGGTCCGTGCGGAAGACAATCTCGGCCGAGCAGCGCGTGCACCGGATGTAGAAGCGGTAGATCTGAATGCCGAGGTACTTTTCCCCTGGCGGTGTCTCTTTGCGCGCGTTGAACTTGCGCCCGCGGTACATGTACTCGCCGCACTTGATGCAGCGCAGGGAGAAGGGGGCCATCAAACGGACTGTTTGGACTTTCGGGCCGGTGGACTTTGGCTTGCGCGACCGCCCGACAAGGGACGGGTCGAAATCTGGGGGGTAGTACTTCCTGGAGGGAGGGTTAGTAGGTGGTTGCGCGGAGAGATGATGAGGCGAACGTACGTGAGAACTTTGCGTTCTGACATTGCGACTGTCTAATGTGAAGCTTCTGAATGAAGAATGAGAAAAACTTGTTGTGAAACCCTGTTAAGCACAACGGGTGATGTACTAAGTTGATGCTAAGAATGTTGTTGATGGGTTGATCGAAGTTGGCGATAAGATGGGCGATAACAAACGCGCCAAGCCTCGCCACATTCGTTCAAAACTGGAAGCAGAAAGGGTTAGGGTTATATCTTTAATGATTACGTCATCAAGCAACCTCGCAGTTCAGAGCTCAGCACCAGCAGCTCAGACTGCACCATAACAACTTGAGAGGGTGATGAATTTGACACGGTTAACCGTACACATTTTCCTTAATGCCTGCTTCCAGCATCTCAGCCAGCATATCCCACTTAGCAGCCGCTTCATCCTTACTAGCCCTGGCTGTTCCCCTCAATCCAGCCGCCACAAACTTCAACAGCCTCTCAAACTCTTTTTGGGAATCCCTCAACACTGCCCCATACGACTTCCCCTCCTCCGCTCCCCCAACCTCATCAGTCTGGCCATCCCAGTCCTGCTCACTAACTGAAATGCCTCTACTTCTCCGAGCCCTTCTCGGCGGCAAAGCAAGCAATCTTCTCCTCTTTTTCTCAGGCGATGTATAAGGCGAAGCCATCACCTCCAGACGTTCCCTTTCACTCTCTTCTCTTTCCCACCTCTCTGCCTCCTTACGGTGGACCCCCTCCACACGGATTGCCAGATCCAACACGTCTAGGATCGCCTCGCGGATGGGCGCCATTGCCTGGGTGAGACCCGACTCTGACAGAATACGCGATACGAATGCCCCGTGCGCGATCACCATCTCGTCGATATCTTCTGCAGCATCAAGGGAGGTGGCGAGCTGCGCCGTGTTGGGGGCTAGAACAAATGCCGTTAGGTAGGTCAAGAGCGTATTGGTGAACCAGAGGAGATGCGTGTGTAGGCGATAGTACAGACGTTGTTCCTTGGCAGGACTAGGTTTACGGAATGTAAGGATGGGCTGATGAAGAGCAGACAAGGCACGGCGGAGTTGGAGTTGGTAAGTGAAAACCGTTTGGTAAGCGCGGATGCTGTCTTCAGGGATGACGATTTGCACGGGCCAAGGCAGGCGATAACGAAGACGGACCGCAGGCAGGGCAAAACGGACTGAGTTGCGTGTAGCAGCGACATGGTCGGCCAGGATTCGTGGGTCTATTTCTGCGGATAGCCGTTCGCGGGTAATGCAAGAAGATAGAGCATCCTGCGCGAGCTCTGTGAGAGCGAAGCGGTCCTGCCAGCCGTCGTTGAAGGTATCGATATGTCGGAAAATAGATGAAGTAAAAGCGTTAACAAGGGAGTAGTTTGACATGAAATAGACATGTTGAAGGGCCTTGAGCTCCTCGGAGAGACCATAAGAGGTAAAAAGCAGCTCGCGAAGCGTAACGGCTGCTGTGTGGTGCTTACTCTCAATCCAATTCTGAAAAGCGGTGTTAAACAGTTCACTAAATGGCGCAAACTCGAGCTCAGGCGGGCAAACAGTCTCGAAATCCATCTTCGGTTCGGCCGCGCTCGCACCGTATTTCGTAACTGGATCATGCCGCTTCATTTGCTTCAACACGACAATGCTCTTACCAGCCGTGAAGATGCGATGAAGAGCGAACTTTAGGAAACGCGGTGCGTGTAAGGCGCCGTCGGGTGTCTGGCGCAGGTTGAACTGGCTCTTCCAGACCTGCGACAGAGGTAGTTTTGTGGGCGACTCTGAGACGAAGAATGTCCGGTCGCCCGGCAAGACCCTCCCCTCCTCCATCCAGAGTCGGATCGGCCGAAGATAGACCTGGAAGCAGTTAAAGAAAGCGTGCCCAAGAAGCCTATATGTGTCCATCTGACCTTGCAGTTGGGCAAGCTCCACAGCATCGTAGAGCAGCTCGAGGTAGCGGAAGGCGTGTGGGTTCCGTTCCTCACTCAACTGGCGCACAATGCCAGAGAGAGCATGTAGTGGAACCACTGCCTTTGACACTTCCTCCAAAACGCTCATGGCACTGACAATTGTGTCAGTTTGGATGGAAACGAAACGCTTCTGAATCGAGGACAGTGTTCTGTCAAAGAACGCCAGAGCCTTTTGTGCGGAGTCCTGGAATACCTGCAGGAGAGGAGACTGCTCTTTCGTTTTGACAAAAGAGCGTAGGGGGATGAGCTTCCGGCCACACTCCGAGAAGGAGGTGGCAAGCGCTTTGTAGGTGATCCACGAGACCCCATGCAACTGATAGTCGAGAGCTGGAGCACAATCCTGATCAAAGAGGGTCGTCTCGAGCCCGGACAGCATGAAGAGGGCTTCTCGAAGCAGATGAATTGTGGAAATCGGCGTCTTCTTTGGTCGTTCTTCTGCATCAAGCGCAGACACGTTTCTCCATGACTGGGCCTTTTGAATCTGTCGTAAAAGGTCGGCGCCATCTGGTTCAACGACCAGGTCCTCTAGGTTCGGGCGACAGCTGTCATCTTCAGTAGTCGCAGTGGTAAGGGACTCGAGAGATATTATTGATTGGCTATCAGCCGGTTGGTCAGCGCGCGACCGCTCGTCATCGCTCGAGTCTTCGCGGTAGCTGATAAAACGCCAGATTTCCGGATCATCCTTCCAATTATCTTCCTTAGCGATCTGGCGCCAGGTTAGCGGTGGCGCTTCCTCCTTCTTTGGTTTACGAAGACCATCAAGATCGCTGAGACGCGCTTTCTGAGCGGGCTGGTCGGCAAGCTCGAGGAGGAGATGGAGGAGCTCTGGGGTGAACTGGTTGTGATGCGGCTCGAGGGCATCTAACCGGGTGCGCAGGGCATCGGCTAGAGCATCGCGGCCAACTACGGAGAAGCGTTCCTCAAGGCCATTTAAACGGTCTTGGACCTCAAACTGGTTCGTGCGACCAAAGCTGTGATGGCGCAGAGAGCGCAGCACAAAATCGCGACAAGCATCGCGTTGGGTGGTTTGGTCCTCTGGGATGCCGACGATGACGCTCACGAGGTCGTCAGCCAACGCTCCCAGCTGCGCGAGAAAAGCCATGCCGTGCTTGGCATTGCGGGCTGGGGAGAATAGGTGTCGATGAGCTTCGATCTGTTTTGGGTCTCAGTGAATCGGACAATACGTCATTAAAACGCGGTTACGCGACGCCTTGAGGCATAGCGCGTAGCCCGTGATCTGTCCACGGGACTGATGAGTAAAACAGGCTGAAAGAGATACAGGCGTTTTTGAGAAGGAGTCGTGAAGGAAGAGTGGTTGGGCAGCTGAATTGTCTTTCGTCAAGAAGGAAAGTTAAAGAGTGCGTTGACTTCAGCGTTGGAGTGAGATTGCTTGATTCAGGTCGTTGCAGCTCTCAGCGGGCCCTGGCTTGGCACGGCAAACGGACCCCTGTATTGATGCCAAGACAGGAAAGAAGAGCCCCATAGGGCTTGGCGAAGTGGGGACCGCCGCGTCAAATGACATCAAGCACCGCGCGCCCCTTTTCGAGACGGCGGAAGGTTTGGACCTCGACAATTTTGGGAGGCAACAGCAGAGCAAAGGCCCGCGTCCACCGCCCAAGAGTCCACGACAATACCTTACCAGAGATCCCGAGCGGACTGCTGCTCCTCAGCACCGCACACCTGCAACCTCGACTCCCGAGCGGCGGCGAACACGAATAGTAAGACAGTTACACAAGACAATTCGAGTCTTCGACGGGTGGAAGCCCGAGATCTCGATATATCGATGCTACTGCCTGCAACGTCCAGATAAGCATCGCCATCGCCATCAGCATCGACCCAATAACATAGAGATCTTCCCAGTTTGATCTTTGAAAACCGCAACGCTAAACGATCATTCGAGTGTCTCGCATAGCGATAGCGACTATCCCACTGCCATGGCCATCGCTCGCCCCGCCAGGGCCCTGAGCCTGGCCGCCATCGTGCTATGGTTTTTCTTCCTTTGGCAGATCTTCCACCCGCCGCGGCCAACAGATCAATGGGCCAAATGGCGCATGGAGCACGACCCCAACCTGGACCGTACGCTTCTCGGCTTTTCGGATATTGTGTTGAGAGCATCTAGGACTCCGCTAACTTCTGACGACAGCTACCGGTGAGCCCGAGGGCATTCTTGCGCGTGCCGGTCCCGGCTACGAACCCGGCCCCAAGGGCACCGCCCGCATCAACGCTACCCTGCTTGCTCTCGTGCGTAACGAGGAGCTTGAGGGCATGCTTCAGGCGATGCGCGATCTTGAACGTACCTGGAATCGAAAGTTCAACTACCCATGGACCTTCTTCAATGACGTGCCATTTACCGAAGAGTTCATGCGCAAAACTCAAGCCGAGACCAACGCCGAGTGCCGCTACGAGGTTATCCCGAAGGAGCATTGGGAAATGCCGAGCTGGATTAACAGAGAGCTGTTCAAGGAGTCCACAAAGCTCCTGAAGGAACAGGGCGTTCAGTATGCCGACATGGTGTCATATCATCAGATGTGCCGCTGGAACTCGGGCATGTTCTACAAGCATCCCGCCCTGGAACACGTTCAGTATTACTGGCGCGTTGAGCCTAAGGTGCACTTCTTCTGCGACATCGACTACGACGTGTTCCGCTACATGCGCGATAATAACAAGACCTACGGCTTCACTATCAACCTCTACGACTCTCCTGAGTCTATTCCAACTCTGTGGCCTGAAACCCTCAAGTTCCTGGCTGATCATCCCGAGTATATCCATCCCAACAATGCTATGGACTGGCTAACCGACAAGGTCCGCCGTCCCGACCACAACGAGAAGGCCAACGGCTATTCTACCTGCCATTTCTGGAGCAACTTTGAGATCGCCGATATGAACTTCTGGCGCAGCAAGGCCTATGAGGACTATTTTAATCATCTTGACCGGGCTGGCGGCTTCTTTTACGAACGCTGGGGCGATGCTCCTGTCCACAGCATTGCTCTTGGCCTGTTTGAGGATAAGAACAAGATTCACTGGTTGGTGTTCTTACTTTCAGTTTCTCCTCCTGCGCGCTGCTAACTATCATCAGGTTCCGCGATATCGGCTACCAGCACATCCCCTTCTTCAACTGCCCCAATTCGCCCAAGTGTAAGGGCTGCAAGACTGGTCTGCTCACCGACGGCGAGCCCTTCCTCTACATGGAGGACTGCCGGCCGAACTGGTTCAAGTATGTTGGCATGGGCTGAAAGTTTTCTTGCTTCGATTCCTCTTTATCATAGATAGTCCACTTCTTCGCTTTTGGAGCACACACACACACACACACACACGCACACATTGTATACGGGAAGGCAGACGGTAAGCAGAGGGTGTCTGGCGCAGGCGGTCTGTTTCAGGGTCTAGATCATATCTACGCATAATCATGATTCTCCGGTAAAAGTGACGAAGAGAAGGGGGCCATTGATGATGGCCAGAATGTTGCACGGGGGTAGATAATGAACGAACGACCTATGGTTAACTGTCCAATTATCTATTAGCACCTATGGTAGCTAAGTTACCTAATTACGATACTCAGGCTTGCCAAGGATTCATCTTATCCCTCACCAAACACCGTAACAACACTCGACGTCCCCCCTACACAAAACTGGTCCCCAAAGCCGCTCTCCTTCCACGCAATACAGCTCACGACGTTCTTCCGTTCCTTCTCCCTCCCATCTCTGCCAACTGCTTTTTTCCCCGTCTCCCCAGCCCCCCACGGCACGCTCACCTTGGCGATCAATTTCCCTGTGAGCAAATCCCATGCCCAAACTCTCCCTTCTCCATTCGAGAAGTTAAGCTCTCCCGCACCAGTCATCTCATCACCAACAACAACCCATCGCTCTCCACCACCAAACACACTCTGCACCCTCAACTCCTCATTCCTCCATGCCCCATCTTCACCCCCATTGTGCCCAGGAAATGTCCTCAAACACGTCCCCTCCCCTCGATCCAATACACGCAACTTACTATCCAATGTCCCAACTAACACCGTCCTCCCATCCCTCGACACACAAACACTAGCCACCGCCGCAGGCATCGTATCCGCAATACACTTCCCCATCCTCACATCATACGTCCTCAGCCGCCCATCCACACTCCCCGCCAGGATAGCAGCACCATGCACAGCAAGACAAGTCACCGCATCCCGAGCCTCAGTAAGAATCTGAAGCGGCTTGGGGTTCGACGAGCGCACGTCCCACAGGCGGACGGTGGCGTCCACACCGGCGGAGACGACCAGGTTCTCGGCGACGGCGTCGTTCTGGTTCTCGACGGTGTCGCCCGCGAAGAGCACGGCGTTGACACGCCCCGTGTGGGAGTGTGCTGTGGAGGAGGCGCCGAAGCGTCGGATGGTTTGAGCCGTGGATACGTCCCAGAGGAGCACGGCGCGGTCTCCGCCGGAGGAGACGAAGTGCGCGTTGGAGCGGGAGACGGCGATGGAGAGGACGGCGTAGGAGTGGGAAGTGTAGGTTTGGATGGGGGTTGAGATGGGGACCGAGGGGGTACTGCTTGCTGATTTGGTAATGTATGATGAGGAGGATGAAAGGGGGAGGGTCGCGTTAGTTGGGTTGTACAGCCGTATTGAGCGGTCGGATGAGCCGCTCAGAATGTAGGTTGAGGGGGAAGCCGAATAGGTGAGGGCATGGACCGGGCCTAAAGGTGTTAGCAAGCAGTTTGTTAGAATGAATCTAAGGATGGGAAAAAAGGTAGGTTTAGACCAGCACCATCGTTGGGGTTGGAGAAACGGCAAGGTCTCCTGAGCATGCCACCCCCTCAGTCACCGAAGTGGCATCTTCTCTTGGAGCCTTTCTTCCGGGCCAGCGCTTGCAACCGCCTACGGTTTTGCTAAGAGCCGGTGGACTAAAGTACCAATATTACCCCCAATAGCCCTCCTCTCATCACCCTTATGAGAAGACAAAAGACCACAGACAGCTCGGTACTCACATCACCGTAGTGGGAACACATACGGCAAAGGAGGTAGGGAACCTACCATTTGACCCGACCAGCTGGGCTACCGGCCTGGAGGGAAACTTTGGCGCCCGTTGTACCATGGGTAGCTGTGGTATCCTGCGAGATTAATCCTAAGCCAATATCACTGGTCGGCTATATCTGCGTGGGACTTGTGGTTAGGGGTGTTGGTCCTCGTTCGTGTTGGCCACTCTTTCGATCTCTACCGACTAAGTTGCTGGTAGCAAACTCATTTGTTGCTTGAACTTGCCGCTTAACTCTCATAAACTGCCACACTAGAGCAGGCTACGAGCCACAAGCGAGCGACTTGACGTTAGTGTTTCTCTTCTTTATGCCCCCAACGACACACTGCCCATAGAGCTGGCCAATCCTACCCGTCGACGCCAATACACCCCAGCCTTGTTGGCAGAGGAATAGGCTAGGGCGGAGAAGTGTTCCCCGGCGTAAGAATGAATGATGCGATCGTGGTCGGCGGTGAGGCTCTGGTTTTTTTCACCGTTCCTTAGCGGGCGCTAAACGCGCGCATACCACGATGCGGCCGATCCTTGCTGCCCTTTTGCGTCTTCCTTATCCCGCCAATAGTCGAAGCAATATGGATGATAGTATGAATGTATGCAGAGTATTTTGCTAGCTGACTGGAGGAATCAGACACAGAGGCGCTGCTGCTGCACTTCGATAGCCAACACGATGCCGAGACGCACTCCGCCCGCCCCGTTGTGCGTGCTGTTTAATAGAAGAGCGGCGGCACCTGGGGCCAAACTGATGCCTGGCCGAGATTGGTTGGTGTTGTTCAGCCTGGTGGATGGATTCGCTCCTAAGCGTATCTTTGCTGCAATGCCATCCACGGAACTAAATCACCGCGCGGCTTGTACATAAAGCATGGCGCTTGATAGGATGAAGGGGACAAGTGAAGTCTTCTTTCTCGCTTTTCTCGCAAGAGTCGAATCGAACCATGACAAACACCACGACTCCAGCCCCGTGGCGCGCCAGCAGCCTTCTAGGTCACCGATAACGCAACCTTTCAATAATTTCCGATTCCACGGCCGCAGCACCCAATCCCACGTACTTGGGGTGGCAGGCGTCAAATGGTTGGCGTCGTCGTGGTTGTTTCTTGGATGGCAAAGCTCCGTTAACCAACAAGGAATGCGAACCGTCAACGTTGATTTGACACTCCGGCGCCAACTGCCAAGTCCCCTCCTTCCCCCTTGCCGCGCTTAAATCGACGATCCATGGATCCACACCGCTGTCCACTCCCCATCTTGCACCCCAGCCCAATTCAGGCAACCTTCCAGAAGGCCGACCGAAGCTGCGGGGGCTGGAGGGGTTATCGTGCGCAGCGCACGGGCCCAATCAAAGTCGTCCTCGGCTGCCAGCAAAGGCAACTCAGAGGAGCTGTTGGTGCATCTTGCGTCTGCAAGGCTGCAAAACGCTTTTCCCCCTTGGGCGGGCTGTTCGAGATGAGAAAAAGGGGCTCCTTGAAAACGAAACATAGAACCTGTGCAGGTGCGCTAGCGTGCCCTTTGGTCTGCTTGGGGATGAAGTGCGAGGCAGAGTGGCTGCAAGGTTTGGAAGGCAACCAATCCTGCACCTTGACGCTGACCGAGAGAGCCAAGGATGTATGTACACTTCAGCAGCGTACGCGTTCTCTTATAGCATACGAATGCTGTATGTCCGCCGTGTGAGTTTTCTTCCTTGCCTTGCCGATAAGTTCAGCAGGGGTCGATGAGACAGCAACACAGCGTCGGAGCTGCCGAAAGGCAGGTCAAACCAACCCTTGTGACAACTACCCAAACTACTAAAAGCAAAAGGATGAAACAGTTAAGCTTAAGCGTAGTGTACTTGGAATTGCTTCAAACATCAACGACATGGATACCAAATACAGCAAATACACCATGCAAAATACCTGCAGATTCTCCTGCAGCTGAAGTTGCCCGTTGGCGACAGAGTGCCTAGACGTCGTTGATCCTGGGCGTCTGACCGTCCCTTCCTCTGGCTCCTTCTTCTCCACCATTCACTTTGTCCCAGGCCCCGTCGGGCTGGTCTCTGTCCTCTCCTCTTTTTCTCCCCTCTGTTTGTAGAGCAGTCGCCGTCATAGCACACCGCCACTCTCTCTCCAAAGACAAACGCATCCACGAGTATATACATGATCCAAGACAAAACTAAGCCAAACACCGATGATGATGCTTGTTCCACCCAAAACGGTGAGTTAATAACAATACAATACAGCAAAAACAGCAAGTGGACAAAGGGAAACGCGTAGTGAAAACCTCTGCCGCCCGATATAAGCCTAAACCGAAACAAAAATTGAAGCTTGCCGTGCGTATGAGTGCACATATCCTCAACACATTATGGAATAGACAGTTAATAGACCCACTCGGTTGGGCTGTAAGACATTCGCGTTGTATCTTCGTTTATTCCCTCTCGATCCCTTGGAGTGGTGACAAAGGGGCTGGGCTGTAGAAAGCGGTGCTGTTCGTCGTAATAATAATGGTTAGGGAGACGCTGGAACATCGTTTCAGGCCTTCAGGATGCAAAACTCCTGATTCGTTTTTTCCAATCCGGGAAACCACTCCGCTTATCGACCTTGTCATTGAATGTCCACTTGGCATTTAGGATTCTCGGTTATCCAAGTTGTGCCGTGTTCACACCATGGCACATCTTAGTCCCGTCGCTGCATTTGCAGTGTTCCTTTCCACTTGCAGAATGAACATGTCACTCTGCCCTCTTCCATAGATAGTGACGCCAGTTTGCGGAAACGGTGGCCTCTGCCATACCAACTACAAATCGATTTTGCAGTTGCGCCACACACATTTGCGTAGTAGATGGCAGGCCTGGCTGACACTCGAGCCGCTGATAGCATGCTAGCGCTGGCTGGCCCAGCCATACATCCATGAGGAGAGCCAACCAGAGCTAGATAGCCAAAAATCTCCAGAAGAGCCCTTCAGCCTTAGGGCTGAGCCGGAAAGTTATCCCGTTACTATAAGCCGAGACATGTGGTCCAAATAATCTGTCCACTTCGTCATCGCAAAAAGCCCATGCGCAAATAGGGATGCTTTTGAAATTCCAATCGCTTGTTTGGTCAGTTACTTCTTCTCACACTCGTGCATCCGGTCTGCTGAAAGCATGTTAGCTCCCTCTGACACACTTATCGATACACCACCTCAGGGAACATACGGCTCCCACGGCATTGAGAGGACCTGTTCATGGATCCTTGGTAGTGTCGGCGGCTCGGGCTGCCTCCATGAGTACGACTGTGTTGCAATAGGTGCTGAGATTGTAGAAGGCGCAGAGCGCGGGATTTCAGGTGTAACGGACATAGGTGAAGCGGTGCCAGCAATAGGGCTGTAGTGATCGTAGCCTACTCGCGGCTGCTTTCGGGGCAGCGAAGACAACAGATCAGGACTGGCTGGCCTCAGTGCTGTCCTCGGTGAGATTGAAGATTCATTAGAAAGACTGCGTGGCCGCGTGAGATCGGCCGTCGGCGTCCTCGACAACGGTGGTACTGGCGGCACGGGTGGCACGGGCTCCGTAGGAGGTGTCGACGGAGCCGTGGCGCTCGCGCCTCGAGCCCTAGACCGCACAATGTTAAAGGGTTTAGAACACACGCCACACAGGCGAGCAGGCTATCTAGTGTACTTACGCATTCTTGAACTTGCATACTCTGCCGAACTTCTCACACTGGAGACAGCGCGGATAATCTGGATCGCACTTGATCTTCTTCTCACGGCAAGTCATGCATGCAATCGCCAAGCGTTTTCTGGGCTTTCCGGCTTTTGTCACGCCCCACTGGGCATTGACCGCCTCTCCATCGATCACCGTTTTGCAGTGACTACCATCATCGTAGAAGTAGCACAAGCCTTCGCCTGGGACTTCGGCTGCCCGAACAAACCGCGGTAGATAGTGAGTGCCAGCCCAAATCTTTGGCCCCAACGCATCCTTAGCTGGAGGGACCTCATCGGGCACATCGCTTGGCGGTGGGACTTGTGAGTTGTTGACCGGAGTTGATGGCGTCAGCTGTTCCCGATAACTCGTCCTCCGGCTCTCATCCCTCCCTGCCCCTGATACGTTGACTGGGGGGTACCTATCGGCAGTCGGCTGATAGAGCTGTGGTTCGCGGTCCCTGGGCGAGTATGCTCGTGAGGCGTCCTGGGGTGTCGGGGCAGGCCATCGATTTGCCGAAGAGGTGTAGTCCGAGCGGATATCTAACCTCTGCTCATACCGTGGCTGAAACTCGAGAGTCTGTGAGAATACCTGAGAGAGTGGTGGAATTTGCGGGCGCTCTTGATGCCTCGAGTCATGAAAGCTTCTAAGCTGTGAAAAGGCAGAGGATGTCGTCGATGGTGGGAAGTAGGCCGATGACCCAACGGGACGATCGAGCGAGGACGAAGGCGTATAGGAGCTAGAACGATCAGAATACGTTGAATGAAGGGGAGGGTCTCTCGTGATCGAAGCAAGGATAGTGCTCAGGGGTGGAAGCTGTTGTCGTGGTGTCCTCTGGTCAAATGTGCTCTCACTCCGACTCAGCGCCTCCTCAGAGCCCCTAGTGGAGGAGGACGTCGATGTGTCTCTCGACTTGACTGGGTCATAGTTGGACATCGGAGGGGATGGGGGAGCACGCGGGTTCCAAGAGGCTCTTTCCTCAGATGGCTTGGAAGGAACAGAGGAAGAGTCGAGAGTGAGCAGCTCAGGTGGTGTATCAGGGAGAGTCGAGCGGGGTCGAGGCTCAATGTAGGTAGCAAACCCCATTGAGAACGGCGATGTTTGTTAAAATCCGGTCAATATGTATAGTCAGCTAGCTCTGTGTTGTAGCCCTCCCAAAAGCTACGATAGCTAGGGGAATGACGGCTATTGAGGATGGGGTGAAGTAAATGGTTGTGTGACAGTAGCTGGGCGAGAGTATTGAAAGCGGAGGGTGACGAGAACGTAGATATTTGGCCGGGTAAAGCTGTATAAAGGTACACAGGCGGCGCAGTCGACAGGTCAGCCGTTCAGAACAGTATGCTGGCAGTCGAGGGGAGTGCCCGAAACCCGGATAATTGAACAATAACGGCGAGATGCACGAGTGATCTGTTGGAAGGCTTGTCTCCGGACCCCGCGGAGGAGGGGGGCGTGGACCAACACTGGCTAAGGTGGGTGCAGCAAGCCACGGATCTAATGTTCGAGGAACTGCCAGGGTGTGGTGTTCCTCGGCGGCAGTGTCTCTTTCACTGTCTCTCCTTTCCCTCGTCTGGTTCGCTCTCCAGGCCCGAGGAGACGGATGGGATGATTGTTAGCTCAAGGAGGGGGGACGGGCAGCAAGTCGCAGATCACGGGGCAACCAAGTGAGATGTATGCATGCGGAGAAAGACAGATGGATGGAGCTGCAAGGAAGTAGCGTAAGAGAAAGGGAGAAGGACCGGGACTTGTGTCGGTTAGATCCCCCGTCTCCAGAATGTGCTCCGTCCCAAATAGACGATGTCAACGGCGGGCCGTGACGAGGCAGGGGGGAGGCAGCAGACGAAACAGAACGACTTTGGGGAAGCCCGCCTGAACTCCCTGGACTGGGGAGTTCTGGTCGTGGTGCTGGGGCGTGCTGTTCGTGCGCCGGCACTGGAGTTCTAGTGTGCCGATTAGTGTACGATCAAGGCCTACCCGGCCCGAGGGATGCTGTTCACCAGTGCCCAGAAAGCCACCGACAACTGCCTTATTGGTGTAAGGCCCCGCGGTGCCATGGTGAAGGGACCTGCACACCATTCCACGCATGTGGGCCAGCCAGGGAGAGCTTCTCCAGAGTCTCCAGTGGAGGTCAACGCTAGTGCAGCGTGGTGTTGTTGCGACGCCCCCAGGCCCATATGGCTTTCGGCAGTGCGGCATGGCGTTGTCTCGCTCCCAGGTGCTGCATGCAGCCATGAGCGAAAAAGGAAGGGATATCGGACAGCGAGCAAGCAGGAGCCAGAAGATGCTGCAAATGCTGCGACCCGAGGCAGAGAGAAGCCTCGGCGGCTAGGCGATAGGCAATCCGCAGCCATGTACTGGTTGGGAGAGAAGGCCGTTGGAGTTGTGGGATTTTCCCCATCTCTCCCTTTACGAGCCTTTCGGTGGCTTGGAGAGAGTGGGGGTAGATTGAGGGCATCAAAGATGGTGGTGAACGGCGTCAGCCAGCCAGGGCCGACCCCCTATGGTCATTACACTAGGTGGTGTCGGTGGCATGGGCCTAAGGTAGAGTGCACTACACTAGGTATCTCGTACCCGAGGACCCCTGTGAGGCACCTCGCTCCAGGCTGGGCTCGCACTGACCATCGCAGAGATAAAGGGCTACCACGAGGCAAAAAACGGTTCGGGAAGATAAGAGGGCTGGGGGCGGGTGTGCCGTGAACCAGGGCCAGGGCTGGGAACCCAGAGGTGAACCCAGAGCCCAGCCAGGGGCAAGGACAGGGGCACAAGCGAGACCCGCCGCGAGTGGCCGACGCCAAGCAAGAGTCGTGGAAATGGCGCCGTCTAGATCGGGAACAACCTGGGAAGTCGCTGTGTTTTCGGGCGAACTCTCTGTGAGGAGAGCACTGCTGCTGTTCAAAATCGGCCCGCCTCCAGGTCATGAACGGGCATTACCATTCCTTCGCCCTCGGTGTTTGACAGGTCGGCGAGATGTGGGATCGTGGGGAGACTTGTGTGCGAGATATCTGTGCGTGGAATCCATACTGTTGTAGCTGCTGGAAGCTGACTGCTGAGTGCCGTGCCGGGACGGCAGAGGTAGCAGTCGCAGAGCCTTGCTGGCGCTGCGCAGAATCTCAACTGACACGCCCGGGTGGTGTCTGTAAGCAGCCTCATCTCACATCCCATCCCATCGGGCAGCTGTTCCGCATTTACCAGAGCGCTGTGGTCATTGTGGAGGCTGGGCCAGGGTCAAAAGCTTCTGGAACTCCCGTCCTGCTTGGCCTGCAAGGAAGCACGGCACAGGGCGACCGTCAGTGCAACTCTGTTCGCCTGGGGTTTCCAGGTTGGCACGCGAGGTCCGTTGACGACTTGGCTGAGCACCAAAGAATTGCATTCGCCAACCAATGGATAGACAACGACAACCTGGCCATCCAAATGGATGCCAGGACGTTGCTGCATGGCACCCTACCGACGGTCGGCGCCGCTGATGGAACGCTGGACATCTGTCACCACCGTCACCGTGGGACACAGGCTACAGCAACCCAGAGAGCCAGGAACTGACCATTTCTGCAGATTTGCTGGTGCAAGTTTGTCTCGATTCTCGAGCCGACTCGAGTCATCGTCCCGTCATCTGCAAGAAACGATTCACGGCCGCACGGGCTGGTTGCTGATCGGATCTCGTAACGGGAACAGCCCACTGAGCGCAGCAGCGCGTCCCAACATGCAGGCACCACGGATCCAACACCCGCGGGATGAAATGACCAGAGAAAAAGGGCAATAAAGATGGCGCGCTCTGTTTTGGGTCGTTTGCAGATATGTTGTGTCCGGGCAGGTGGTGAAATTTAGGCGGGGTGTCTCAGCATGCGCCATGCGAACTGCGGCTGTGGAAGAAGACAATGGGATCAATGGGATGGGATGGGATGCGATGCGATGCGATGGCTCCGTGGAGGGGCCCGCGGGTGTTGGGAGAGATAAGTGGAATGGACACTTGAACTGGAAACTGGAAACCCTGGGCTGGCAGTCGTGAAGCTTAGCGCAACGGCATGGTTCGGTTTTTGCCTTGCTGCCTGCCTTTCCGGATCTGCGTCGGCCGAGTGTGGATGGGGCGCTTATCACTGATTCTACAATGCTCCTTCCTCTGTCAAAACGCCTTCCCAATTCAATTTGGGTTCAGGACGCTATCGAGGGTTGTCAACCCTGGTGTGCGTACGGATCAAAGTAGGGGCCGAGCCCTAGCCCCTAGTTGCCCTCGACCATGGGAAGGCCCAAGGGCCCGGGCCAAGGGCAATAAGTGGAAGGATTATGCAAAGACTATTTTACCTTACTACGCCTCAAGACAGCTGGATGATCTCGATCGCTGCACAGCAGGCGGCTTGCCATCCACCGACATGCCATGCGCATGAAATCAAGCACTGTCAACAATTGTGCCCGGACCCTGCAAGCGGCTGGACTCAATATTACAGGCTAATATGATATGGTGGGCTCGGCACGCCCGCGGGGCATGTTATTGCTGCTAGTCCGATCCCAAGACCCCGGAACTCTCCTGGCAATCGTGTTCATCGATCAGGCCCCTCCCTGGCGTTGTTGGTGGGTGTGTCGGGTGGGACTGGTCGTGCACCTGTCCGTCTCATATGCCGAGTGGGCAGCCTGGGTAATCTGGGCTGTGCTGCGCCCACGGGGCGTAGTGGATGCTGTGGATCTCCCGGAGCGCTCAGGCCTCATGGAAAAAAGCTCGTTTGTCAAGAGCCAACAAAAGAAACTTTCCAGATCGACAGAAGAGAAGCCGAGAGAGAATATTGATAGCTTCCATATCCGTTGCTGGAGCCCTCTCTCGTTCGTTCGCCCGCTCGCGTCATCCGCAGAACACATGCTTTCCCCGATTCTGCCAGTCGCGTCATGCTGCATGAAGGATCGCAGGTTGCACCGGAGCAGACGGGCAGCATTACCATTTTCCGCAGCCGTTGAACATCTACCGTTGCTTGCCACTTGCATGTCGTTTGGTCTGGTCTGGTCATAGGATTCATCTGTCCCGCGAAACGCCGCAGACTCGCTTCGGTGTCCGCTCGCCATCTGTCGAGACAAAACTACCGGGCACCGGTCGCTGTTTTGGTCGAAGCCGGCCTTGACTAGCTATCCATGTGTCACGCTTGGCCGATCTCTGAGCCACTGCCGGCGTCGTTCAGATGCAGCCGCTAAGGTCGAGGTGCAGAAGCTGATGTTGCTTTCACACGCGCACCATCTCAATACAGATAGCCGAGCTTCAGACACGTGCGAGCGCTGCAGCTCTGGGGTGTCCAGTCAAACATCCCTGGAAGCCTTAGAAGAGGCTCTACAAGTAGTAATTGTTTCTCCTCAACAAGAGCCCCTCGCCCGCGATCCATACCATCACTGCCGGCAGCCGGAGCAATAGCAACCCCTCCAGCATATACAACAGACACCGAAACGCAAGACATAGAGCTTGACAGCCCGCTGACCGAGCCTCCGGTGGATGCAGTGGAGATATCGGACCATCTGCCGCCGCCCACGCGTTCTCCGTTTCTCCACCCGTCAGCCCATTGTCTTGAGCCAACGCAGGGCGAGGTGGAGTGGTCAATGGGACGTCATTGATCGCTGATGTGCCCGGCTTTGTCTCTGTCGCTGCCAGCAACAAACATTCGAAATTCGACAGCTGCTGACTTATTAGGTTTTAGGGCCACTTGCTTGTCTCTTCCTGGAAACCCTCTTACATGCGATGCATTGCTGCAGAGCCCAATACATTTCAGTCCACTATGTTGCTCTTGACTCGAATTGCCGTCCTGTTGTACCTCACTTCTGACGAGCTGGCAGGCCCACCCACAGTGTTACCTGAGAACGGGGTTAACCTCCTCAGCTCTCGGCTTGTAATGCAGATCACCCGGTGTGCTTTTGTCCTTGCGCCCGCTGTCGCGGTCGTCGGCCCGGTAAATCTGAAGGGCTCCTCAATCGGCTGACGGAGCGTAACTGCTCGTCCATTGTTGACGCAAACATACTGCACGCACATGGTGACGATGAGACGAACCATCGCCTTCTCGCAATTTTCGATCTTCAAAACTAACAGATCACCAAGATCCCCATATGACCGTTACGGATGAAGGGCCAGTTGTCGCATCTCCGAAAATGGTTGCCTGCATGGCACTATGATCTGGACATCCGGAGGCCCCCAGAACCTCCTGGCCAGCTCAGGGAGCCATCAAGGAGATCGTTCGACTTTCCTTTGGTCCAGCATCTATTACATTGGTTTGATACTGTGGGACATAAGTGAGTAGATCGCTGCAGTAGCCACGCAGAAGACAGAGGGCAAAACCTTGTAGCCATTGCCGGGTTTTGACAGCCGGCTATCCGAATGCACTATTGCCGGTGTCAGTTGCCCAAAATCAACATGATGTCCAGGCTCTTTGATCGTTCGATCTGCCAAGATCACTGAGCCAAGGCCAGCCAGGACACAGCCCTTTACTGGCTCACCTGTGGCAGTCCCGAGTGAAACGACATATCTGATAATTTTGAAGAGAGACATTGCTGTAGCGCAAAGCAGTTCGATGCTGCAAGAAATTCTAACCAGTAATTGAACTAAAAATCCCAAAATAGCGTTTAGCGAGCTTGTCAACCAAGGGCTCTTGCACATTTGTGAAGACGTCATTGTCCTATAATGATTACCATTAAGAGCATGGCTGATGGTGACCAGATTCGGATGTTGTTTGCTTGAAGTCAACTGATTGGTAACTACAATAAAAAACCGCCGTGCGATTTTCATTACAGGGACCAGGGTAAACCGAAACCCAACAACCACCAGCACTTTCATCACATTGTAGCTGTTGAAAGTCTAACTAACGTTCTTTCGGGAACGGCGGGGCGGATGTGACCCTGCGATGTCTTAACAGCCTCAATTATAGTAAGCTACTTAACGATATAGGTGCAGCATGGCAACACAGGCATACGTATGGTATGAGGACAACCTGTCCCATGGTCATGGACATTTCCTCTTCCCGCAAATAAGACAGATCTGCCCCAGGGGAAAGGAAAGAGATCTAACTTTTACCCGAAAAATGTTGAAGAAGGACAGCATGCAAAATCTTTGCTCTTCATGCGTGCCACAACTCCATACACAAGGCGAAAGGTGACAAAAGAGCGTCATTCAACAGATGACCTACCTGAACAGAAAGGTAGTTAAGCTACGTCAATATAACAAGACTGTCGTGCACGAATGGTAGCGAGCAGTCCCAGCTGATGGGATACTACATGCACGAGGTTATAGGTGACTTTGCCTTTGCCTAGAAACCCGGAATGTGTCTCCCGTTGCACATCTCCCAAACCCGGTTGTAGAGTTGTAATGGAACCTAGCAATGCCACCGTCTATACATATAGCGCTCAGGGTTCAGCAGGTGAAGTGCAGCGTTGCGTTGCGTGGTGTTGTGCAGCTTTGGTTTCGTCGGGTTTTGGGTCGCTATGATGTAGTGTAAGTTTGGCTCGGGTAAGAAACGCTGGATAATCCGGTGTCCTTCTTCCAAGGTTTGATATGTCGGTTTTGGTTTACTTCGAGTTCAGTTAAAATAGCTCTTTGTTTCGACCTGTGTCCCTCCTTTTACCCCTGCGCTTCTCAGTCTAACATCCTAGTCGAGATGTCCTGGCGATATGAGGATAGTCTCTCGATGTCCAAGCACCACACCCTGGCAAAATTTTCGAGTAGTTTATAAATTAAATCTCGACTCTTTCTCCAGGTTTTATAGTGTGCAAAGTCGTCATCAACTTGCGCAGGCAAAGTCCTAAACGATGTTGAAGGTGTTGTGCTATGGTCATGGATGTCCGGATGTCCGTATCAAAGCATGTGCAAAGTCAGTTATTACGCCCTTGTTGTGGAGGGGCTGAAACAAGCATACCTCGAGCCCCCGTGCCCGTCCCCCGTGCCGGATGGATACACACGGGCTTGGCTTCTCTTCTGGACCAAGAGCGGAATTTTCGCACACTGGCGAGATGTCGATGCCCAGAAGCCACACGATCGGGGATCTCCTTGCTGATCCCGCCTTGATCTGGGGAAAAGGGGCCACGCAAGGACGGGCCAAGCCAGCCGGTTTTCTGGGGTCTCCATCCATTAAGGTGGGGTCCGGGAATTGAGGGGCGAATTGCCGCGCCCTGCCGGCAGTCAATAGAAGCCAGGCGAGCAATGAGAGAGCAAGCACGAGTTTCTGCATCGAGCAGCTGGCCCGCTCAGATTTGCACCCTGCAACCTGCAACCTTGTCGCGCACTCTGATCATCCATGATGTTGGGCACAGGATGATGTTGTTGAGCCGCCAACAGTGACTTTTACGACACCTGTCATTTTTGACAGCCCCTGTGTTTTGGTCCGGCTAAGTCCTGCAACGTCTTGGTCTTTTTGGGAGAGAAAAAAAAAAAGGAGAGAAAATCTCTGGAACCTCAGGCTCCACGCCACCAAAAAGTACACAAAATAGCCGAGAAAAACAGATGCCGGGCAGCGGCACACAGTCGCCTGCCAAGCATCTTAGATTGGGTCATATTCCCTCTCTGGGGAAATCTTGTTCCTTCTTGCACTCCACCACAGCTGGGGCGTTTTGCAAACAACCGGGCAGGCTGTCCTTGCTTACTGGAAGGTTTTTGTCAAGACTCGCCCTGGAATGATCACGCCTGTTTTTTGTTCTTTGGGGGCGGAAAAGGAGCAAATTCTTGGCTTGCCGAACAATCCGTTGAGAAGGTGATGGACGAGGAAAGGGGGCTTAAGAATCATGAAATGTGGCCCACAGTGGGGTTCACCCATTCTTCCAGAGATTCTTTTCAGATACCCTGCCCTCCCGTGGTGATGAGCCCCCTCGGATCCGGAAAGACGGCCTGGCAGAGTTGCACTCTGCAATTCCAGATCACAGGCTTGGGACATCGGTCCTGGTCTTGACTATCGCTAGTCTAAGGCATGGTGCGTGTTCTGTCGAACGGTTTGTAAAACGTTGGGCAGCGAACAAGCCTATCCTCCACGTGCAGCATGTGCAAGTAGCATGTATGGATGGTGCAGCTCAAGCATCCTCGTTGCCAATATGGTCATCGTTACAACCCTTTTGGGCCAGTGACACGCCGCCAGTGTCGCATTGTGCCATTACCACATGCACCAGGTCAGCCGAGACAGTTCCCTCTGTTCCTGAGTGTAAGCAGAGCTACTACCTGCCGGTGTGCAAGCTTTTATTACTAAGCACTACCTGTTAGCAGGAATTCGTGCGCGGACGGGTGGGTGCGGAATCAACTGCGAACTAAATCGGATTTATGTGCAGTTCGTGCACTTTCGTTTTTCTGGACTTGGTAGGTGATTCCTATTTGCCGGAGAAGGGTGATAAGATCGACGTTATTGTGCCCCTGGGCCACACGCCTGGGACCCTTCAATGCATCATTCCTCGTATGAAGTTCTACCATACATATCTCCCGTTGCTTGACAACGTCAGTGAAGACCAAAATTTCAATTGCACTCTGCCAGTAGCTGGAAGCATTTGGCAGTCTCTGGTCATTTGTCGGTAACGAGATCTCGGTCTTCCGAGCACTCAGACTGGCAAAACACCAAGATCCCTCTTCTGTACTTACGGATTACTCCTGTGTTCGATTTTATTGCCAAAACCTGCGCCGATCACAGAATGGGAACGGACTCAAATGGAAAGCAGGGCGCGGGGCTCTCAGGTCCGTAGTGCGCATCCGGTGTCCCTTGCCCCTGAAAAGAGAAGCTCGAGCCCGGATGGCAAACCCTGACTACGGGCCTAGGAATGGTGTCAGTGTGTTAGTCTTTGCGTTGCTGCGTTGCAGCGATGCAGCGTTACACTCAAGGCATCCTGATGAGGATTGGCTTGGCGTGCAAGGGCGCCCCAGCCTTTGCAACCTTCTAGAATTCCTATTTGGGTCAATACAGGCGATGTTTGTGTGTGCGATGGTGGCTTGTTGTTGGCTTGCTTCACGGCTGCACACCGGACAATTCTCTGTCCGAGTTCCAGTTCTGGAAGCTTTCCTATTGCATCCCGTGTTGCTTCTTTACCGAAGACCTCCATCTTTTCCGTAAGTCCTGATACTTTTTAGCAGTTCCCGAGACTTCTCAGTGAATTGGGGGATCGAGGCAGAATGGTTCTCATAGAGGTATGCATGGATGGTGATAGTTCAGGTAATGGACAACTAAGTGCCATGGGCTGGAGGCTCTGATGAAGAGATTCACCCGATGCGACCGATTCTCGTGTGGCTGGCGGCTCATGCAGAACATTGTGTTTCTAAATTACTATTGATGCATTCTCCCGCTGTTGTCTTTTGAAGCTTGCCAGTGCTCAATTGCCTGTTCTCCGTACTCGCCGCTGCAGAATAGTCGAGTCGACCAACTTGTAGGCCCGACGAGGATCTCTGTGACCCATAAACATGTGCTTTTCAGTGATTCATATGACCCAATCGTAAAAAGTTCCCGCACCTGTCTTAGACAACCCGCGACAACAACAACGTTGACTAGGTAGCTAGGTTTTAGAGGCAGAGGATGTATTGACAAATACCCAATCACGGACTGACGCTGCAGCAAGAAAACTCAAGGGATCTTCCGGTCACCGCGGCCGCGGTAGACTCTCCTCCGGTTTCATCGGGAACGGCGATCGTTGGCCCTCCATTGGTGCTGTCTCTTATC